>KQ990594.1:33989-54267 GCA_001598015.1 Dorcoceras hygrometricum | reverse complement strand
CTAGCTAAAACCAACTCCATCTCACCTATCTGTCTAGTAACGTTCTCAACCTGCTGAACATCGTCTTCACTATCCGCCCTAGACTCCTCCGTGGTACGTCTAGTCGCCCCACCTCTTCCTCTCCTCGGCGGCATCTAAACAAGTCTATTGGTAAGATCTCACAACAGATATATCACATAGACAGATAAAAGATCACATAAGTCACAAACTAAATCAAAAATAAAATCAAAACTCTGTGCCTAAACTCGAGTGTGATCAAAGAAAATCGAGCTTATCCCAATTTAAGCTCTGATACAAAAAAAGTCAGGCCCCGTGCTAATCACACAAGATTATAGCACAATTAAGCACATAATCACGGAAGCATAAAATTAGGGCTTAAAAATTTTTCGAAATAGTTTGTGCCTGAACTCAAACATACATTCAACATATCAATACTCAAAATATGAGTTAACTCAAACTCATACAATACAGGTAACAATCAATACTCAAATTATAACAGATCCCCCAATACATAGAAACACGGGGCATTCCCCGGTTCAATAAATAATAAAATAGACTGGGACTCAAGGAAACGGGGATCGACCAGCTGGCACTCCACTCGATCCAGCTTGGTTACCTAAAGATCCTGCAAATGGGCAATGCAGAACCAAACAACACAAAAGCAGGAAAATAAATACGAGGTCAAGCCTCAGTACGAAGAGCCATCAAAACAGCTAATCATGCAACATGCTATAAATCAATGCTATGAAATGCATGAGGGCTATCAAGGATCGGATAGCTAGACCAGCATATCGACTGGCAAATCATCTCAACGAGCCTCTATACCACACACAGCCAATCAGCCAGTGGAAATCATCGGTACGTGATCATCGGGGCCCGTCAACCCATCACAGCTTGGTGGTAGACACTCGAATCCGGCAGTCACCACTCCGATGATAGCGTTGGACTTTTTGGGCATGACACATCAGTCGGCCAGTCACAACGTGTCTCTCAATCAGGTCATCAATCAAACTGTCAATCAGGCTCAAGATGTATGCATGCATGCCATTCCGAAATAAATGCTCAATGAATACAAGTCACAATACGTGAAACAGAACATAAATCATTCAATAAACACATTCTGCTCATGCAAATACAGCCATCAAAATCAACCAGATTTCACAGCCTGAAATATACGCATGCTCAAGCATCAAAGCTGTCCAGAGTTGCTCCAATTCGTACCTCAACAGCTTAGTTCTACCTCACTGATTCTAACAGGGCACGGCAACTCACGGCCTAAGTGAAACAGATCCCTCCTGGCTTCGGCAATTCACGACAGAAGGTCCTGGAAGCTGAAATCTGATACAAAGTCTCGTAATTCAGCTCAACGCAAGCACAAATCTGAACCTGTGCACTCTAACACCTACGTCCAGAACTTCACTCAAGTTCTATACATCTACGCAGGTATTAACTACAAGAACAGAGCTCAAAATAGAAGGAAATGCTCACCCAGAGACTTAAACCAACAGAAGAACCAACGGACTTCATGGCACGAAGACACATCAACTTCGCACTTCTTCTCCAGTGGCAATCAGAGCCTAAAATGGGTAGCGATCGAAAGAGCTAAACAAGAGGAGTTCAGCGCCACCTAAAACGTCCAAAACAAAGGCTGGAAACGATGGGAATCTAATGGAGAAATGTTCGAATGAACAGTATCGGTCGAGGGTTTCAAATGAGAAGATAGGAAATGTCGGGTGAAAAATGACTAAGTGTTCATCTCTACTTAGCGTATAAATTCACCATCCACCGACTTAAACAGATTCCTTCACCAAAATCATCTTCTGGTACTGAACAGATTCCTCGCATCAAATCCTAGCGCCAAATAGATTCCTCAACCAGCGGTTAAAACCACCAGATTCCTCAGCGCTAATGCTAACCGTCGTGCTCTATCCAAACGACATCGTATAGGTGACATCTGAATGCTCCAACGCTAATACACATCAGATCCCTCCGCTAGCACAAGTCAAAACACGCATAGCGGTAACTAATCAAAACGACAGCGTATCAGAGCTCTCGCCAACTAAGTCAAAATGGCGTCGTATACGAGATGTCTGTACCCAACACACAAACTCTTGCGCACAACTAATCAGATCTCTAAGCGCTACGTTACACACAATAGTCAAACGACGTCGCATCGCTCCAAACAGATCTATCCCAAACAACAACGCTAGCAGCAGTCAACATCACCAGGTTGACCAACATGTGGCACCCTCTCACTCCCACACATTAAAGTTACCAGATTTCATCTTCTCACGAGACATCTGAACTGCGAAATGACGGCGTAGCGCTTCTAGCGCCAAACGCTACCATCATATCTCTCTCTCCCTGGCAGATCTCTTACTCCACCAGACTTCACCAAAACGACGACGTTTCAACACTTGATCACGGCAACTCTCGCAAACACTTGGGAAATCAGATTTCACCCTAAACGATAGCGTTTCACCTCTAAACGCTAGGAATTCAGATTTATACCTAAAGTTCACCAAATCAACTCCAATTCTCGCGCAGATTTCACCTGATAATTCCTGCGACTAAAATCTGAATTGTTCTAAGAGAGATCTAAAATTCTCAAATCAGATTTCACCAAAATCTGAAATTCTGAAATCTGAAAATTCAAAAATTATAAATTCGAATTTCTCAATCCTCACAGTTTTAACCAGATCTGGCTTATGTTCTTCGCTGGTCTGCGTGATTCGTTGCTAAAATGATTGGGTTTCTCAAAGCTAAGTGAACTTACAAAGCTGAAATTCTTCTTATGAAGACTATGTCATCATTTTTTTGCTCGTAAGCTGTTTCAGTAGAACCAAATCTGTTTTCCTTATCCGTAAGCTATTTTTGCTAGCCAAAGCTGATTTTCACGCCCGTGATATGTTTCACACCCGAGACCAGTTTTATGCGGCTAAAGATGTTCTTTACACCTGAGATCTATTTTCCTTACTCAAATCTGTTTTGCGTTCACAAGCAGTTTTCTCTTCCAATCTGGTTTCTGCTATTACCAGCTCGTAGCCCAGTTGTACACTCAGTGAAGTAAAGCTGTCTTTTTAAAATAAAATGAGTTTCATAGTAGTGAATCATTCACCTTTCAGTGATCGATCTTCGATCAAGAGCCAAGTATAAAAGTTATTTTAATTAAAGGAAGTAATGTTTCAGTTTTAAGGACTTATGACATAGAGGACCCGATCACTCAGGAAGGGGCAGGATTACGGAATAACTATAATTCCTTCATAGGAAGGGACATGATTATGGAAGTACTGTAATCCCTTCACAGAGAGTTACTGAATTCATATAACATGTTTCATGCACCAGGACCACCAGAGGGCCTCTAAGATCATAAGTCAATCAGTTTAAAGCGATTCAGATCTCATGTTCCGATCTGTATTTTTCAGTAGCAAGACTTGAGTTCAAATGACTTCCTTTAAAATTATGTATTAAGATTTCAGTTGTGCCTGCATTATGTGATTATTGTTATCCTCAGTTTTACTTGTTGAGCCCCTAGGCTGCTAGCAGGTCAAGGCCGAGAGAATGAGACCTGGTGGATTGTTGCAAAGTCTAGAAATGCCTCAGTGGAATTGGGAGCACATTGCCATGGACTTTGTGACTCATTTACCTTGATCAAGTAGGGTATGCGATGCGATTTGGGTGGTGATTGACAGACTATCGAAGTCAGTCCATTTCATTCCCTATGAGGTGAGGTGTTAGATGAAGAAAATGGCGAGACTGTACATCGACCATGTGGTTAGATTGCATGGAGTGCCTGTTTCGATATGTCAGATAGAGATCCAAGATTCACATATCGATTCTGGAAGAGTTTTCAAGCAGCGATGGGTTCGAGATTGGCTATGAGTACAGCTTATCACCCTCAGACAGATGGCCAATCCGAGAGAACAATTCAAACTTTGGAAGATATGCTGCGAGCAATTGTGATGGATTTCAATGGTTCCTGGCAGGATTCTTTATCTTTGGTCGAGTTTTCTTATAACAACAGCTACCAGTGACTATCGGGATGGCACCGTTCGAAGCGTTGTATGGTCGTAAGTGTAGATCTCCGATCTGTTGTGAAGAAGTTGGTGAGAAACAGATTTCGACCCCTGAGTTTGTGCAGAACATGAGAGATCAGATTTCGTTGATTCGGAGTAGAATGAAAGCTGCACAAGATCGGTATGATAGCTATGATAACAGAAGACGCCGACCTCTGAAATTCGAAGTTGGTGATCGAGTATTCCTTAAGATTTCTCCTTTCAAGAGCGTGATGAGGTTCAGATTCAAGGGAAAATTAGCTCCTAGATTTGTTGGTCCCTTTGAGATTGTTGAGAGGAATGGACAGTTGGCTTATAGATTGCAGCTGCTTGGTAAATTAGCAGCGATAGATGATGTTTTTCATGTGTCAATGTTGAGAAAATATGAGCCAGATCCATCCCATGTATTGAGGACCGATGAAGTTGAACTATATTTGGCCTTGAGCTATGTTGAATATCCAGTGCAAATTCTGGACAGAAATGAGAAACAGCTGAAGAATAAGATAATTCCGTTGGTGATGGTCTGTTGGATCTGTGTTTACAGATCAGAATCTATGTTTTGATTCACACAAAATCTGCTTCTATTGTACTAATGCTCTACTTGACATGCGCAGCTTGCTTAGACTGGAGTAGACGTGAAGATATCCAAGCTAGGACAGTGAAGGGACGCCTGAGCTGAACTGGTCGAAGATATCAAGCTAGAACAGTAAGGGGACGCCAAAACTGGTTCGACAGTTTACTTCCAGAAGTGCAGGGAACATCAAGCTGGTTTATCAGCTGGATGTTGGAGAAGCACGAAGATCAAGCGCAGAGTATGAAGAGCAGTTCAAGCGCGGAATCAAGAGCAGAGTTGAAGTGCAGAGTTCAAGCGCATAATGCTCAAGTGAAGAATAGATCAAGCGCAGATCAAGTGCAGTATACAAGAGCAGTGATTGAGTGCGAAGCCGTATACAAGAGCAGTGATCAAGTGCACGCTTGATCATTGAACACGTCAATAAGTAGTTCATCAGAAGGATTTCAGTCCTTGGGTAGACTGAATCAGAACTTCTTAACAGTTTGCTTGCGGACGATTTGGAGGAGGTGTCCGAATGGATCAAGTGGACAAGCAAGCAAAACTGGGGCTCGTGACGAGAAGAATAGAGCCCAGCTGGTTAAGGACAAACCAGCTTGAAGATAAGGAGACCAGCTGAGAGCAGACAAACCAGCTCGTCGTATGATATCTTTGAGAAGCTTGATCTCACAGATATATCAACCAGCTGGGAATAGAGCAAAGCTGGAGCGTCAAAGAAGCTCGAGGAGCAGGAAAGAACAGCAGAAGCTCAGTTGCAGACAAAAAGAGGCACAGATGCAGAAGTTGCTCCAGAATATCAGCTCGAAGATGAGAACAAAAAAGCTGGTGAGGAGAAGGAGAGAGCTCTGCAGAAGCTGATGAAGCAACCAGCTGGACAGAGAAACGAGCTTAGAAACCAGACAAATCAATCTGGTCAAACAAAGCAGTTTGAACAATATTACGAAGACCAACTCAATTGGTTCAAACTGATCTGCTACGTCTTGTCCACATCAGGTACAAGCAGACAGAGTTCGAAGTTAGCAAAAGGCTGCAGAATCTCCGATGAACAGGGCTCAAGTCAAATAAAGCCTGCAATGCAATAAATTCCAAAGGACACAAAGTACACATGAGGCAGAAGACTTTTTAGAACGGCTACATCTTTGTGTCCAACGGATATATCCAAGCAGCGGCTTTATAAAAAGGCGCAATGAAACAAATTGTAGACATGCGCAAAACAGTGAGAGTGTGTTGTGCAAATCCAAAAAGAAAACACTTAAAGACGCACAACACTTGATCTGGGGAGATAGCAGAAAACCAGCTCAAACCAGGAGCACTTCCCAGAGTGTGTGAGATTTAATTCATTTAGATATTGTTCTTACACTGTAAATCTCACACACACACATTCACTCATATTCGAGAGATGAGCGAAATAGATTAGAGTGAATGTGATTCAATACTCTCCATTGTAGTCTTTGGACAAAGACGTTAAACAAATGTGTTTGTCTTTCGCACTGAGACGTTAAAGAAGTGTGTGTTGTCTTTGGACAAAGACGTTAAACAAGTCCTTGTAGCCTTTCTCACTGAGGCGTAAAAGAAGTGAAGTTAGTCACACAGTCTGCGGGGCTGGTGTGCAATGATAGAAGCTAGGAGTTCTTGCGGCTGCTGGTCGTAGAGAGTGGGTTGCAACGAGGGTCCTTGTAATCAAAGTATTCTAGTGGATCCTTCCCTTGGCGGAAGAAGGGGAGATGTAGGAGATTGAGCTACGATCTTTCAGAAAAAAATCAGCGTATCTTCTTTACTATTTTCAGTACTTGCATACGCATCTCATATTTTCTTACGCGTTTATAACTGTTTAATTGAGCTTCGAACGACAGAGTATAGTTTGAGTTATTTCCGCATGTTTTATTTACAATACTCAATCTTTATCTCGGTGCACAAAGTATTCAAGAACACTGAGCTATTGCAGCTCAAGCTAAGTTAACCAGATCGTTCGGCCAATGTGTCGAACTGGTTCTAGTCTTCTGACTGGAATCAGCATGTTTAGCGCTCGCCTTGTATCGAGCTGGTTTCAACTCAAGCTGAATCCAGCTTGATCTTTGCGAACCCGGCTTCAACTTCTGGCTGAATCCTGCGTCTTGTCATTCGATCTGGTTACACCCTCTAGTAATTGTTATTGGTCGAATAACTGGTCATTGCACAATGATAGAGGGAATTTGATCCCAACATGGTCCAATGGAGTAAGCATGGCTGAGAGGAAGCTACCTGGGAAGTGGAAGAGAAGATGAGACAAGAGTGGCCACATCTGTTTGAACTTTGACAATGAGAATTTCAGGTAATTTCTGGCTTTTGTTTCATGTTTTGAGGGTTGTTTTGTGGCTTGTGTTGAGTTTCATTGGTTAGTTCTGGTGTTTTGTTGATTCTGCCATATGTTTGCCTTTGATTTCGAGGACGAAATCTCTTAAGGTGGGTAGAATGTGAGGATTGAGATTCGGTATTAGTGATTAATCCGATTTAGTTAAGGATAAGTCACGGGAGGCGTGATTTTTGGAAATTCGGATTTGAGAATTTTAGTCAAGTCTGGTTGGTGACTTTTCAGATTTGACGTAGAGCTGATCAGATTTGAGTTGCTTGACGCTACCGGGTGAAATCTGCGTCGAATTTGGAGTTGAATGGATAAGTGCTTCTATCGGGATATGATTCTGGAAAGAATTCAGATTTGAGGCCGTATCACATTTTCAGATGTGGCGCTAACTAGTGGAATCTGTTAGCGGGTGCGCACAGATGTGAGTAAGCGAGGAGAAGCCACTTGTTAGTCAACGGTTTAGTACTACCCAGATTTGAATGGGCTAGTGGGATCTGTTTCAGCTGTGAGGTAGTGCGACGTCATTTTGCTTTAGTTAGCGGGAACCCTAATGCGATGCCGTTTTGATTAGTGGTGCGTTAACGGTAGTGCTGAAACCAGATTTGAGTTAGCGCTGGAATCAGATTCGAGGACTTTTACCTTAGCGCTAGGATCTGATGCTGGGATCTGTATATGCTAGCTGTATCCCTGAACCATTGAGGGTCACACAAGTACTGGTTTCTCAATTCCCGTATGGAAATTAAGCTCAATTTGTTGAGTATAGTAGGAGGAAGGATGGAAGTGTGACTTCCTAAATTAAATAGGGTAAAAATGCAATTTCCTTAAGGTTGGACTAGTTTGACTATCCTTAAAGCTTACAGGGGCCTAACTGCTATTTTGGATTAGGTGGTCCGAAAAATTGTTTTCACATCATTATGCTCAATTTTGTAAACTGTGTAGATCAGTCCGATCTGATCGTCGATCGGGATTATGATGACAGTGATGGACTTGAAACAAATGTACACCTGGGTCTGGGCCCGAACTAGGCCCATTAACTTGGTTTAAGCCCATCAAAAGCTCCTCAGATAATATTTTCTCCCTTCCTCTCCTCCCTTCGCCGTCGCCGTCGCCGCCCGCCGCCATCGTCGGAATTTATTCCGACCATTTCGGTGAGTATATTCCGTTCGTGAAACTTTCGTCGGTTTTCTAGTGCAAACCGGAGAAGGAATTGAGATTTTGATCGTGAACTGGATTAGGAGGCCGTAGCTGTTCAACCATGAAATGCCAATTTCCCTGTGGAATTTGTCGGAGACAGGCGCCTAGACGTCAGCAAGGTATATTCTAAACATTCTATGAATGTTTTTAATATTATATAGGTGTATTGACCGTTCCCGGGCTCCAAATTTTTAATTCTTCCGCAGCGCCCCGGGAGCGGGATCCAGATCCGCCGCTGCGCCAACACTGCCAACATGTCAAGGCTGAAAGGATGAGACATGATGGTATGATTAAGATTTTAGAGGTGTCTCAATGGAATTGGGAGCACATTACGATGGATTTAGTTACCCATTTGCCTCGTTCGGGCTGAGATTGTGATGCCGTTTAGGTAGTAGTCAATAGACTATCTAATTAATCTCACTTTATTCCCTACGATGAGATATGTTCCAACAGATCAGCAAGTAGCTAACATCTTCACGAAGCCTCGACGTGAAGTTTCTTACTTTAGAAACATTTTAGGTTTCTTGGATATGTCATAATTTCTGTTCGGTAAGCATTTGTTAAGGGGGAACAATTTGGTTCAAACAGAATAATGGGAGTCTACTGAATGTATCTGTGCTATTTAGGTCCGTGCAATTAGGTCCATGTTGATCTTGTCCGTGCTGATCTGATAAAGCTTAGGGACATATACACTCAGATCTTATCAAGGTGTTTCAATTAATGGTTCCATACTGATACAGTACCGTGTGAACGGTTGAGATTATTTCACCTTTTAAAATTCTTTAAATCGGAGGGTGTTGAGATTAAAATTTTCTAAGTTTTTGGTGATAAAAAAATACAATAACTCAACAGATCGGAACATATTACAGCAAAACGACTTATAGCATCACAGATCAGCTTAGAGCGACACAGATAAGCTTTGAGCCTTGAAGATTAGATTAGAGCGACACATATCAGCTTTGAGAATTGCAGATCAGATTAGAGCGACACAGATCAGCTTAGAACATCGTATATCAAAATAGAGCGACACATATCAGCTTAGAGAATCACAGATCAGCTCAAAGCAAGTAGATCAGCTTGTAGTGTCACCAATCAACTCATATCATTGCCCATCATCTCAGAGTAAGTCGATCAGATTAGTGTGACGTAGATTAGATCATATTGGAGCTTCGTAATCAGATAAAAGGAAAGAAAGAGAAACAGATCAGATCAGAGCTTAAGTGAAGGAATCAGATTAGAGAAGATTCATATCGGAGCTTCATAGGAAGAACAACTTGAAGTAGATTATGGAAACAGAACAGATCAGAGCAACGTCATCTCAAAGAATAGCTCAGACCTCACGAACAGCTTTCAGGTTAGAGAGTATAATTTTTTAGATCAAAAGCGTGATGAGATCAATTCTCAAGGTCAGTATTTAAATATTCTGTTTTCAGATAAATCGAATCAGATCAGAGGAACTTTTTTAGATTAGCTTGAACTTGACTACATATCAAACTGGGAAAGGTTCAGCTCTGGATCAGATCACAAGAATAGCTTCAGATCGTGCGTGCAGCGAACAGCTAAGCGCTTACAAAGCATTCAGATTCGAGCAGTGTTCTCACAGCTCAGGATTTCATCTTAGCGAAACGTATCTCAAATCAGATCAGATCGAATCAAGTGCTTAATCACTGGCTAAATTACCGGACTCTATTTCTGTACCTAATAGTAACCTTTCGATAATTCCGTTATGTATCAAGGCAATTCATTCAAAAATGGAAAGAAGATCAATCAGCCAGAAAATCAAATCAATCAAAAGATCGAGCAAATCAGAAGATCTATAAATAAAAGAAGAGGTCACGAGCCCGAAACTATAGACTGAAAGCTTGAGATATCATATCATGCACAAACACTTTACTGTTCCTTCATCATCCTCACCTCGACTTTGCTCCCAAAAGCTTCAAAGTCATTTTCCTGAGTTATAAAAATACGCAGTTGTGTCTGCTTATTCATGTGTAAATAAAAAACAGAGTGTGAATATAGAGCATATCTTAATCAGCTCAGAGCTGACAACTGTAATAGCAGAACAGATCATGTGTCTGTAATCTATCGTAGAGTTCTAGGAGTTCTCACAATTATGGCTGTTGGGACTGGGTTTTTGCGGGAGCTGTAGTAATCAAATTCTTCTAGTGGAATCCTTCCTGAACAAGGAAGAAGGGAGACGTAAGAGTTTCAGCTCCGAACTTCCATAAACAAACTAATAGGATCGTAAAACGGCAAACAGATCGTGCGCTGCATGCTGGAATAGATTGCACATGATCTGAACAATGAAAAACTAAAACTATATGAGCTGCAATAGCTCCAATTTTTGAAACCTATGAGCACCGAGAAGTATATCGGATCTGGTATAGAAACGAAGGTGGAAAGCATCTTATTATACACTCTAAAAATTGAAAGATGATGGTTTGAAATATGTGATGCAAGTATGAATCAGAAATCTGTAAACTAAAAACTGTAAAGAACTCATCTGTTTGTTTATGGAAGTTTGGAGATGAATCAACTATGTCTCCCCTTCTTCCAAACTGTAAGGATTCCACCAGAATACTTCGATTATTACAGCTTCTGCAATAACCCGATCCAACAGCCCGCAAGCTGCGAGAACTCCGAGCACTCCATGCTTCACACCAGCCCGCAAGCTGTGTGAGCTGCGATAGTATGAACATGTTTAATGTCTCTGTTCAAAGACTACAATGATTCTGTTTCTCACATTCACTCTAATCTGTTTCGCTTATCTCTCAATATGAGTGAATGTGTGTGTGTGTGTGAGATATACAGTGTAAGCTCGCTCTCTTTCAAATATTTTCACACGCTGGGAAGTGCTTCTTCAAAGCTGATATCTTCATCATCTTCCCAAATTGTGTAGTCATAATGATTCTTCTTTTAAGCTTTCGACTGTGCACCAGCTCTCAGCCTTTACACCAGCTGCCACTTGTGTATACCAGCTCTCGACTATCGCACATGATCTCTCTCTCTTTTGTGTTGCTTGTGTTCTTTGTTTGAATCTCTGTGTATATGTAGCATTTGATGAATTATTACCGTCCCTTCTTTGGTGCCTATCAATTTGATCTTCAGCCATGACATAAGGCTCTTTCCTATTTTGGATTTCAACGGCTCTTTCCTCTTTTGACGAAATTCAAAGGCTCTTTCAGCTCTTAGAAAATACATTTTTGTCCTCGCTTGTTCTGTTCATTGCATGTACGGTTAGCTAGACTTCGTTTGACCTGCTATGGCCTAATCTGCTACGTTGTTCCCCTGAGCTGGTCCCTGAGCTGATCCTCTACAAAGTTCCCTCTAAGCTATTCTTTCTCTAATCTGCTTCGTACTGCTTTGTTCTGCTCTAAACTACTTTGTACATCTCTGAGTTATTTCGTTCTGCACTGTACAGCTCTGTTCTGCTTCGACCTTATTTGTACATATCTGAGCTGTTTTGTTCTTCTCTGTACAACTTTGATTTTCTTCGACCTTCTTTGTACAGCTCTGAGCTATTTTTTTCTTCTCTGTACAGTTCTGAGCTGTTTGAGTTGTTCTGCTGCGATCTGCACTATGCTGCCCAAGTTTAGACCTCTGAGCTGATTGATGCTCTCTGTTGATTTGCTTCTCTAAGTTGCGCTTCTTCTCTACTCTCGAACTGCTAAGCTGTTCTTGTAGTCTCTATGAGCTGTTCGTTCATGTAGTGTGCTGCTTCAGCTCGTAGCTCTTGTCCGCTCTGATCTGCTACAGCTTAGACCTCTGAACTGATCTTGATGATGTCTTAGTTCGTTCAGCTCTAAGTTCTAATCTGCCTCTCTGAACTGGTTTCTTCTGTGTTGATCTTTGCTCTAAGCTGGATCAGCTTGGATGTCTGCTGGATCAGTTTGGACGTCCTTGACTGGATCAGCTTGGATATCTTCTCGATTGCACACAGATCGGCGCTACAGCTCGCGTCTAATCTGATTTGCTATCAGCTTAGCCTGAACACTCAATTAAATCGTTAGAACATAAGAACAAGTTTTGTGTTCATCAAAATCTAGATCTGGTCTGCGCAGCAGATCCAAAAATATATTCCTTTTTTATTAACACAAAACTTGGATGAAGTAAAAGCATGTAAAAACATATTTCAAATATTTATCCCCCTTTTCGTGGGAATCAAAAAGGCTTCGAAATATTATCTCGCTTTGAATAATTAAAACAAAACTCCCCCTTAACACAGCACAGGGTTTTCCAGTTTTTGAAAAGAAAACATTTCAGGGGACGACAATTTGTAGAAAAAGAATGCATGATATGAATTTTAAAAAACAATTATATGCTACTAAAAATGCTCACATATCCATATTAGAGGATAATTAAAGATTGAATTAACAGAATATCTTCCATTTTCTCTAATTTTAGCCCAACCAAAACTAGAGATCTTGGCGTCCACACAGATCTCACGCAATCTGTGTCAGCTCGTCAGAACAGATATTGCTGTAATTTTATTTTGAATTGCTCTGCAATTCAATATTCAATACTTCCCGTATCTTTCATAAAATGAGTTCTAAAATCTTAATAACCAAAGTAGCACGTAGAGAATTTTCTGCAATGAAAATATTTTGAAGAACCATCAGAGGTTAAAATTTTTTGTGACGCCCAATCCCCATGGGAGTCACGGCATCAAAGAAAAGGAAATAAAAAGAAAATAGAAGGGCTGAATAATAAATAGAACAAGTTGTATTACCTTGCTCAGAATAAAATCAAAGTACAACCGTTGGCGCCAAGAAATTAAGATCATATTTCATTACAATTTCGAAATACAAAATGCGAAGTCGCGATATTACAACTATTGAACTCTATTTGAATTCATCTTTGTTGTAACGGATCTCAATACAGATTTGACTAAGATCAAAGACAACAAAAACAGCAAAATACAAAATGAACATCGCGGAAACGCAGGCCTTCGATAAACACTAACACGTCGCTACTGGTTCAAACTCCACCTCCCATCTGCTCCGGCGCCGACTCACCTGTACCAAGAAAGCTAGTGAGCCTAGGGGCTCAGCAAGCAAAACTGAGAGTAACGAGCACAATATGCAGGTGTAAAACATAAGACATCATAGTTTAAAGGAAGTCATAAAGCATTATTCATCATAAACTTCTGTTCTGGAATTAAAATCAAATCCCAGCGTTATCATTTTCGTTAGATTTATGGCTCAGAAGCTCTACTTAGGTCTCATTGCACTCGATCGAATGGCTACTGATATCAGTTACTATGTGGTGAAATATCACCCAATATGAAGGGGCAACCGACCCTCTCGTCTGTTGCTCACCCTTCCCATACGCACCGTCTGTTATCTTTGCCATAAATCCTAAAGTCTGAACATTTCTTCCTTTAAACAACTTCTGAGATAAATTCGAAACTTAACATCGGGGTTCGCTTCATTTTTAAAACTCATACTTCTTTCAAAAATCATTTTCTTTCACTGAGCATCCAGCTGAGACATAGGTGATCAGTTGTTGGGATAAATTCCAGTTGTTGGCAAGAAAAACAGTCGATGGATATATATATATATATATATCGGTGGTCAACAAAATTAATCGGGTCAACGGAGTAACAGTAGATCAAGCAGTCGTTGGTTCAAGAACAACCAGTCATTGGGTAAGGGAAATCAGCAGTTGAAAGAAAACCAGACGCTGGAAGTGAATCAGTAATGACGTACTTAGGGGAAGGAATCAGTCGCAAGCAACAGTAACCAGTCGCAAGCAAAACCAGTCACAAGCAACAGTAACCAGCTGTTGGTTATGAAATGCGATATGAAAAGTAAACCAGCTGATGGTTATGAAATGCGATATGAACAGTAAACCAGCTGATGGTTATGAAATGCGATATGAACAGTAAACCAGCTGATGGTTATGAAATGCGATATGAATAGTAAACCAGCTGATGGTTATGAAATGAGATGAACAGTAAACCAGCTGATGGTTATGAAATACGATATGAACAGTAAACCAGCTGATGGTTATGAAATGCGATATGAACAGTAAACCAGCTGATGGTTATGAAATACGATAACGTCACGAACAACATCCACAATATTAGAATTCACCTATCAAAACAGACTTAGTTCTGGTTCGACTAGCATTTCCATCTTCGTGGAGTCAAATTCGGACGCTGTCATTCACCAAGAAAAGAAGAACTTCATAATTTTCATGAGTTGGAATCTGAAATGCTCAGTGTTTCAAAATCAACATCATCAACTCCGTAAAATACTGTTTTAATTCCATACCTACACTCACTGTGAACCCAATCATTAAACATACAATTCAATATCAGCAAAATATGAGCAAAGGATGATATTAAACATAACTTAGGCAAGGAATTTCGAAACGAAGTAAAAAAAATACATATACTTTCATGGTGTAGCAAGAATCAAATTTACTTGCCTCAATATAGGAGAACACAAAAACACAGAAGGTCTAGCAGCAAGTCTCTCCAAGCACCGCAGCGAGTTTCCTATGGTTTTTTTGATGAAAATAAAGATTTTTCTGACAAACATTGAACTTATAGTCCAATGTACCATAGGCATGGGAGTATGACTTGTAACAGGGAAAAAACACTTGAGTAGGCATGGTATTCCACACCTACTTCTCCAGAATTTATTAAAAATCCCCTGTCACTATTTTAATTTGTTAAAACGATACTCTCATTTTAATAAAAGCCATCCTCCCATTCGAAATTCATTTTATTTTCAACCTCCAAAATTACCCAACTGATGCTTGGAGTAACAGCTGATCAGAACCTGCACCATGTCTCGCATCTAGAAAATAAGAAGTCAGCTTTTCAATCAAACAAACAAGCTGAGATCTGGAATTAAAAATGAATCCTCGAATTAAAAAGATGTGAATTTGTGGTCCTATGGATTTTGGGGCGCTACAACTCTACCCACCTTATAAAAATTTCGTCCTCGAAATTTACTTACCGAACAAATCTGGGTAACGACTACGCATATCAGCTTCCGTATCCCACGTAGCTTCTCGTTCGGTTTGATTTGACCACTGAACTTTAATCATTGGGATGCTGCGGTTCCTCAGCTTTCTAATTTCCCTAAGAAGAATCTTCTCAGGTTTCTCTTCATAACTCAAATCTGGTGCTAAATGGACTGGTTCAATATTCAATATATGCGATGAGTGGGGAACGTACTTTCTCAAAGCTGATACATGAAATACATTATGTATTGAAGATAGATGCGGCGGCAATGCTAATCGATAGGCCAAAGTTCCTACTCTGTCCAGAATCTCATACGGACCTATATACCTGGGACTCAATTTTCCCTCTTTCCAAAACGTCATCACTCCCTTCATTCGGAGTCTACTTTCAAAAACGCGTGATCACCAACGTCATCTGGTGCTAAATGGACTGGTTCAATATTCAATATATGCGATGAGTGGGGAACGTACTTTCTCAAAGCTGATACATGAAATACATTATGTATTGAAGATAGATGCGGCGGCAATGCTAATCGATAGGCCAAAGTTCCTACTCTGTCCAGAATCTCATACGGACCTATATACCTGGGACTCAATTTTCCCTTCTTTCCAAAACGCATCACTCCCTTCATTGGAGCTACTTTCAAAAAGACGTGATCACCAACGTCAAAACTTAGTTCTCTTCGTCTATTGTCTGCATAACTCTTTTGTTGGCTTTGAGCAGCTTTCATCCGTTCCTTTATTTTTCTAACAACGTTCACTGTCGGCTCTACCAAGTCTGGTCCTAGACCATCTCGCTCTCCTATCTCATCCCAATGAAGAGGCGTTCTACATTTACGTCCATATAGAGCTTCATATGGTGCCATCTGGATGGAAGCTTGAAAACTGTTGTTATACGAAAATTCCACCAATGGTAATTTCAAATCCCAACTTTCTGGGAAATCTATAATACATGCTCGGAGTAAATCCTCTAAAATCTGGATCACACTTTCCGACTGTCCATCGGTTTGGGGATGAAAGGCTGTACTAAAGGTTAAATTTGTTCCCAAAGCTCGATGCAGACTTCTCAAAAATGCAGACATGAACTTGGAATCTCTATCAGATACAATCGATACAGGAACACCGTGAAGTCTGATGATCTCTTTCACATACAAATCTGCATATCTACTCACGTCGTAGGTTGTTTTCACCGGCAGGAAATGAGCAGATTTCATAAGCCTATCTACAATAACCCAAATAGAATTATAACCTTGGGCAGTCCTAGGTAATCCAATCACAAAATCCATAGCAATACATTCCCACTTCCACTCCGGAATAGGCAACGGCTTCAACATCCCTGCTGGTCGCTGGTGTTCAGCTTTCACCAGTTGACACGTTAAGCATTCAGAAACAAATTTGGTGACATCTCTCATCTGACCCTCACGAATTTGGTCCAACAAATTTGATCTCACCGAGGTATCAGCTACGACTGAACTGCAGCTGCTGGGTACCAGCTCTAAGCCAAACTTCTCAATATCAGCTGCCAATGGTTTGTGGATGGTGAGTTGTGCTAGTCCAACAGACTTTCTACTTAAAGCGTCAACAACCACGTTAGCCTTGCCTGGATGATAGCTGATCGTGCAGTCATAATCTTTCACCAAATCCAGCCATCTCCTCTACCTCATGTTTAATTCCTTTTTTGGTGAAGAAATATTTCAGGATTTTGTGATCTGTGAATATCTCACATTTCTCCCCATATAAAAAATGCCTCCAAATCTTTTAGGCGAACACCACTGATGCCAGCTCCAAGTCGTGAGTGGGATAATTCTTTTCGTGATTTTTCAGCTGTCGAGAAGCGTAGGAAATCACTCTATGATCCTGCATCAGAACAGCTCCCAATCCTAACTTCGACGCATCTGTATAAATAACAAATTTCCCTTGATCAGACGGCATCGTTAGCACAGGAGCCTCAATCAACGCCTGCTTCAATTGCTCAAAGCTGGTTTGGCAGTCGGGGTCCATTCAAATTTGCTCAATTTTCTCGTCAGTGAGGTTAAGGGAAAAGATATCTTCGAAAATCCCTTAATGAAACGTCTGTAGTAACCAGCTAGACCCAGAAAACTCCTAACCTCTACAACAGATGTTGGTACCGGCCAGTCGCGAACGGCTTCCACCTTCGCTGGGTCTACTTCCAATCCATCTTTTGATATAATATGTCCAAGAAAAGACACCTTCTCCAACCAAAAATCACACTTACTAAACTTGGCGAACAACTGCTTGTCTTTCAAAATCTGAAGCACTGTTCTTAAGTGGTTTGCGTGCTCAAATCTATTCTTGGAGTACACCAAAATATCGTCGATAAACACCACTATAAACTGATCTAAAAATGGTTGGAAAACTCCGTTCATCAAGTCCATAAAAGATCAATTGCAAATTCCAGTTCCCTATCAGGTGGCAATCCACATATGTCTTCTGGAAAGATCTCGGGGAATTCGCTCACTACTTCAACATCTGAAAGCTGGGGCTTGCTAGAAGCTGCTAAAGATGATAAACTTATCAAAAATCCTACTCCCCCTTTCCTCAAACAACTATGGGCCTTAAGAGCTGAAATAATTCGAGGGATTTTACACATCTGACTAGCCTCGAACGTGAACCAGTCTCCACTTGGATGTTTTACCACTACGGTTCTAAGCTTGAAATCTATCACGACTCCGTATTTGGTCAACCAATCCATTCCTAGAATCAGATCAAACTCAGGCATAGGTAAAATAATTAAATTAGCAGTAACTAAATGCCCTTTAAGCCTAAGTTCTAGGTTATGAAAAAAATCATGAGATATCAGATCTTCCCCAGAGGGCATAGTCACGCAAAATCCCATGGTCAACTGTTCAGGTTTAACAGGTAATTTCTTAGAAAAATCCGCTGCTATAAAGGAATGCGTCGCACCTGCATCTATAAGAGCTAAAGAAGGAATTCCAGTGATCAAGATCTTACCCGTAGCCACTGTAGAGTCTGGATTGGCTTGCTCAGTCATCATGACGTAAGCTCTACTAGTCACCAACTGTTTCGTCTTCGGGCAGTCCTTAATAACATGCCCCGGCAATCCACATCTGTAACAAACATTCTGTCCCTTTCTACAAGGACCAAGGTGGTTCTTCTGGCACTTGGGGCACTGAGGTCTACTGCCAACTGCTGAAACCACGCTAATGGGTTGCACAACCAAAGGTTTCTGCTCCTGAGGCTTTTGTTCCTGCGACCGCTGCTGATTCGTATATGGCTTGTTGGGTGGTCGCTGGTCTTTCTGCTGGAAGGCCTGTCTCTTCAGTTGTCGCTCTTCCACAACAGCCTTCCAATCATGATCAGCTCTTAGGGCCTTGTCCACCGCTACTCGATAATCCTTTGGTTCTACCAGTCTCACATCATGACAGAGCGCTGGTTTCAATCCGTCGACAAAATGTCGCAATTTCTCCTTAGGATCAGCTCCAATCAACGGTACAAAATAACATCCACGTTCGAACTTTCGAACATATTCCTGGACAGTCATGTACCCTTGCTTGATCATCAAGAACTCTCTTTTCAATTCAGACCTCTTATCCTCTGTAAAATACTGTTCGAAGAATACTCTCTTAAATTCTTCCCAGGGGAGATTTGTCACATCTACTATAAGCTTTGCTCCTTCCCACCAGAGCATCGCATCATCCCTCAACATGTAAATTGCGCATCTGGATCTTTCTATGTCGGGTGTCTGGAGATACTCAAATATCACTTCCATTGATTTAATCCAGCTTTCAGCGACAAACGGATCTGTTGTGCCGCTAAACTCTCTCGGATTCTATCTTCGAAATCGTTCTTGAGGGTCATCATTGCTAGGTCCTCTACTACTGGAGGATTGACCATTGCCTCTCCCCTGCTGTTCTACCAGCAACCTTAGAAGTTGGGCAATACCAGCGTTACTATCAGGACTGGATTCATCTACTGGGATATTCCTCCCTCTTCCTCGGCCAGACATCTTAATCTATAGCCCGTAATCCACCACATAAGAACATCAGAACATGCAAGAATCAAACATACATGCTCTAAACATAAAAGAAAACTCACTGCCCCGAAGAGACGGTCGATGAAATTTGTTCCAGCGAGGAGTGCGTGTGTTTATCTCTGGACCATGCTCTGATACCATGTTTGTGACGCCCAATCCCCATGGGAGTCACGGGATCAAAGAAAAGGAAATAAAAGGAAAATAGAAGGGCCGAATAACAAATAGAACAAGCTGTATTACCTTGACCAAAATAAAATCAAAGTACAACCGTTGGCGCCAAGAAATTAAAATTAGATTTCATTACAATTTCGAAGTACAAAATGAGAAGTCGCGATATTACAACTATTCAACTCTATTTGAATTCAACTTTGTTGTAACAGATCTCAATACAGATTTGACTAAGATCAAAGATAACAAAAACAGCAAAATACAAAATGAACATCACCGAAACGCAGGCCTTCGATAAACACTAACACGTCGCTACTGGTTCAAACTCCACCTCCCATCTGCTCCGGCTCCGACTCACCTACACCAAGAAAGCTAGTGAGCCTAGGGGCTCAGCAAGCAAAACTGAGAGTAACGAGCACAATATGCATGTGTAAAACATAATACATCATAGTTTAAAGGAAGTCATAAAACATTATTCATCATAAACTTCTGTTCTGAAATTAAAATCAAATCCCAGCGTTATCATTTTCGTTATATTTATGGCTCAGAAGCTCTACTTAGATCCCATTGCACTCAATCGAATGGCTAATGATATCAGTTACTATATGGTGAAATCTCACCCAATATGAAGGGGCAACCGACCCTCTCGTCTGCTGCTCACCCTTCCCATACGGACCGTCTGTTATCTTTGCCATAAATCATAAAGTCTGGACATTTCTTCCTTTAAACAACTTCCGAGATAAATTCGAAACTTAACATCGGGGTTCTCTTCATTTTTAAAACTCATACTTCTTTCAAAAATCATTTTCTTTCACTGAGCATCCAGCTGAGGCATAGGTGATCAGTTGTTGGGATAAATTCCAGTTGTTGGCAAGAAAAACAGTCGATTTATATATATATATATATCGGTGGTCAACACAATTAATCGGGTCAACGGAGTAACAGTAGATCAACCAGTC
>KQ990594.1:0-10465 GCA_001598015.1 Dorcoceras hygrometricum | reverse complement strand
TTAAAAACCGAAATCAAATAAAACCTATTGCATACACCTAACACATTGGGCACGGCTCTCGATCATCCCAATCATGCAATTAATCTAATTAACATGCATAATTTAATTAATCTAATTATTTATCGTAAAATCATATTCTAATTACGAAATCGTATTTTATAATAAAATCGCATTTTGCCGATAAAAACAATTTTAATCAACAAAATCATATTAAAATGATAATCAAATATTAAAAACCGAAATCAAATAAAACCTATTGCATACACCTAACACATTGGGCACGGCTCTCGATCATCCCAATCATGCAATTAATCTAATTAACATGCATAATTTAATTAATCTAATTATTTATCGTAAAATCATATTCTAATTACGAAATCGTATTTTATAATAAAATCGCATTTTGCCGATAAAAACAATTTTAATCAACAAAATCATATTTGATTACAAAATCATATTTCATAATTAAAATCACATTTTAATAATTTTAATTGTATCAATATTGGGTTTAAAACAATTTTAGGCCCAAAAACTTAAAATTTCAAAATCGATCAAAACCGGGCCCTACATCGTGTAACGGCCCGAAAACTTCACGAGCTGCCCGGGACAGGCCCGAGCCAAACCCTAGAAGAAATCAGACCAGCCGTCACGACATTGCCGGAAACTCGCCGGAGCGGCGGCCGGCCGGCGGCCGCCGCCACGAAGAATTTCACGCGGCGCAAGAAGGGCGCGCGATCGTGCTCATCGTCGCGCGACTAGCGGCGCAACGCTGCTCGACGACGGGCCGGCCAGCATCCTGCAATTATGCGCAACCAGCGGCGCACATCAACAGTGTCTAGCCACCAATCGCAGCAACGGGTCACGCACACCAGCGGCGCCATCGCGCGGCGCGTTCGCGCGGCCAGCTTACGTCCAGCGCGCGGCCAGCGCGCGCTTCTCGTGCAGCAAGCAACGTGCGTCGGCCGGCAAGCTTCGCTCACACCAGCGGCCACCCTCAGCGCATTCCTCCGGCCACCATGCACAAGTCGCGCGGCCAGCTCGCGACTTGAGATTCTCCATCACGCGACCAGCGCGCGATGGTGTCGCGCGCGCGCGACGTGGTGGTCGCCGCCGCGCAAGGCGGCGGCCCGGCTACTTTTTTCCCGATTTTCGTTTTCCGATCTGAAATTTAAGACGTTAGATACAATAAGGCATAATCGTATGATAAGATCCGAGAAACACTGTCTCTGATACCACTGTTGGGGATCCGGATCCGCCCCCCGACGAGGCAGCGGAAGAACATTGAATAAAAGCCGGGAGATGATCGATACGAAAAATTCAATAACAATTATCGACATACATAGGGGTTTCAAAACCACTACCTTGTGGCACTTGTATTATCGACATACATAGGGGGTTTCAAAACCACTACCTTGTGGCACTTGTGCCTGGCTCCAACAGTAGTTACAATAACGTCGGCTCTTCTCGGTAGACTGCGGTAGATATCGCCAATCCGGTCCACGACCAGAACCGAGATTCCTTTGTCAGCCTGCACTAGAAGCACTGACAAATTCTGCACGAACGGATTCTACTCGTCGAATTGGCCGGAACGAATTCCGGCAAATCGAGGCGGCGGCGGCGGCGGCTTGTGAGAGGAGAGGGAGGGGCGGCTATGCACTTGGGGTTAGGGTTAATGAGAGTGTTGTGTTTAATCAAGTCCCTTAATTCTATATAAATAGATTAAGTGTTGGACTTGGACAGGCCCAACAGGCCCGGGTCCAACAATGAACATTCAGTTCATCTCCACCACCGAGACCTCATCGTAACTCCGATCGCCGATCAGATCGGACCGATCGACTCAGTTTCCGAAACTGAAAAATATGATCTGAAAAACCGTTTTTCAGAACCCCAGTGCAAAAAGACCGTTTCGCCCCTCAACAGTGGGAAACCCCGGTTTGACCCCTGTTGACTTTAGGAAGTCGCACTTCCCGAAATCCTCTTCTCGTGCTCAACACATTGAGCTGAGTATCCGTGCGGGAATCTCGAATCTAGTACTTGTGTGACCCTCAATGGTTCTGGGATACAGCTAGCCGTGGGCCCACAACCATTGTGGCTCCGGAATTACAATTCCGGACCTGCCCAACGGATCATGGTAAAGCGTCTAGCAACATCGCCCCATGATCCCCTAGGTATCACTGATAGTGCCTGCAAGAACCAGTTGGTCGTGGTTAGCGTACAGTACGGTCCTTTCTATCCATATATCCCGATCAGATCAACGACCATTGGTAAATCGAGATTCGCTATATATCCAATAGCTATGCATACATCTTGGAGATCGAATAGTGACATCGCGAGTGTAACTAGGTAAACACATTTACCTAAAACACTTCTAGTACTCTGGCCAGAGATTTATACACTATTATCCCCTCAGATAGCATAGGATATCCACGCATGTCTGCGAGCGGTGAATCCTCGACAACGATGCATCGACTCCTACATGCATCGGGGTCTCATCCAATCCCGACGCCTTATGACCCCAAGAGAGTCGGCAAATGGGTCAAAGTGAGACGCCTATCATGTAGAGTCTCAATGACGTTTCGAGTCATGAGGACTAATCATTACAACCAAGACCTCGAACTTATCCACTCGACAAATGGTAACCACTTGGAAAGTCCGAACGAGGGTAGTTCGATAGATCACCAGGTCACTATCTATCTGCATGCTCAGAACATCACAATGTTCCCTACCAATGAAACATGGTACTTCGCATCGCAGATACTAGTCTCGAACTTGGGCGGCCTTATCCTCATTTTGACGGCCCAATCGACTAGGAACATGTTCAGAATACATAGCGACTATAAGATGTGTTTCATGATAGCCGTCATACCCACTATCACATCTAACATACGCTTTAGTGCATTCTAGGTCTTTACTCAACGCAATTGTAAATCATTACACACATAATGAAAGTAAAGAATGCCATATAATAGAATGCGCATATCATATATAAAGACTGTTTGTACAAGAGTCTATAAAACCCACACGCCACAAGTTGGCTAGTTGGGCATCTACTCTAACAAATCAATCGTTGCACCAACTAATGTTGATAAACAAGATGTTGCACAAGCAGTCGCAAGCGCTTCTCCATTGGTTTCTAGACCAACGCCTGAAGCACC
Organism: Dorcoceras hygrometricum; assembly: GCA_001598015.1. Lineage (NCBI taxonomy): Eukaryota > Viridiplantae > Streptophyta > Magnoliopsida > Lamiales > Gesneriaceae > Dorcoceras > Dorcoceras hygrometricum. Next base: position 7,310 of record KQ990594.1, on the reverse strand, counting down.
AGCTGGTAGCACAAATTATCAATTGGTTTCTCCACCAGCTGGACATCAAGGCGCAAGCACAACATATCATTCAGTATTGAGACCAACAGCTGGACAACCAGTCGCAAGATCACCAGCTGATGAACCAGTCGCAAGTACATCTCACCATCTGGAAGCAGACGCACAAGCCAACAATGCTCAACATCTATGGGCGTCTGCTGATTCACTTGCAAACCAGCTAGCTACACATGGGGAACAAAGAGCAAACCCAATTGGACTTGATCTTCGGTGGAATAAAAATCATCCACCCGAGCAAGTCATAAGTAATTTCGAATCTTCTGTTCGCACACGAGGCAAGCTAATGCATGATCATTTTGATTCCGCAATCATTTCGCATATAGAACCTAAAATGATAGATGAGTCCGTAGCTGACCCAAGCTGGATAGACGCTATGCAAGAAGAGTTAAATCAGTTTGAATGTAATAAAGGACACTTGTACCTAGACCTAATAATCATTCAGTTATAGGAACTAGGTGGGTCTTTAGGAACAAACTGAACGAAGATTGCATAGTAACTAGAAATAAGGCTAGACTGGTAGCGTAAGGATTTAGACAAATGGAAGGTATATATTTTGATGAGACCTTCGCACCAGTAGCAAGATTAGAAGACATTCGCATGTTCTTAGCTTATGCTGCATTCAAAGACTTTAAAGTCTTTCAAATGGATGTTAAGAGTGCCTTTCTTAATGGCGCCTTACCAGAGGAAGTTATGTTGCACAACCTCCTGGCTTCGTTAATCATGCACATCCAGACTTTGTTTACAAACTGGATAAAGCTCTGTATGGGTTGAAACAAGCACCCAGAGCTTGGTATGATACACTATCATAGTTCATAATCGAGCATGACTTTACAATAGGCACAGTGGATAAGACTTTGTTCAAATTTGTAAAAGCTGACCATATTCTATTAGTTCAAATATATGTCGATGACATTATCTTTGGGTCAACTAACCCCAAACTGTGCCAGAAGTTCTCTAAGTTAATGCAGGATAAATTCGAGATGAGCATGATGGGGGAGCTGACATTCTTTCTGGGCTTAAAAGTTCACCAAATGGAAAATGGAATTTTCATTAACCAGGAGAAATATACGAAGGAACTGCTAAAAATATCGGCATGGACAATTGCCCAGCAGCTGCTACCCCTATGAGCTCTTCAATAAAGATGGATAAAGATGAAGCTGGATCTGCCATTAAGGTATCATTGTATCGTGGTATTATAGGCTCGCTGCTTTACTTAACTGCTAGCAGACCAGACATCATGTTTGCTGTCTGTATGTGCGCTAGATTCCAAGAAGAGCCAAAGCAATCGCATTAAATAGTTGTAAAGCGAATATTGAAATATTTAAAGGGTACTTCCAACGTGGGTATTTGGTATCCCAAAGACTCTGGCTTTCAACTAATAGGTTACAGTGATGCAGATTACGCAGGTTGCAGGATTGATCGCAGGAGCACAAGTGGAACGTGTCAATTCTTAGGGTATCGACTGATCTCCTAGTTCAGTAAGAAGCAGACGTCAAATTCCACGTCAACAGTCGAAGCAGAGTACCTCGCTGCTGGCAGTTGTTGCGCTCAAATCCTCTGGATTCAACATCAATTGAAGGATTATGGCATTGATGCTTCCGAAGCTCCTATTCTCTGTGACAACACAAGTGTGATAGCGATCACCCATAACCCTGTGCTGCATTCGAGAACAAAACACATCGACATCAGGAATCATTTTATAGAGACCACGTGCTAAAGAAGGACGTCCGGTTGGAGTATGTGTCGACGGAGCAACAAGTTGCTGAAATCTTCACCAAACCCCTACCTGACGCTAAGTTCTCTTATTTTAGAAATATTTTTGGTCTCCTTGAATTGCCTTGATTGTCTGGGCACTAACATTTGCAGGTTGTTAGCCATCGTTTCACTCAGTTGCAAGTCATGTGTTCAGGGGGAACAGTAGACAACCAGCTGAGGGAAGCATGTCGTGTTGGGAATATACCAGTCGCAGTATATACCAGTCGTGGTAAGCACCAGTCGCAGGGGGAACCATGATCTGGATTGTTAAGTGTTACGTCGTCTGAATTTTTTACGTCTGGATACACTCAGATGTTGCATATATATAGTCGATACTTATTTGTGACCAGATCTTGCCTACCTTGCGATACATTAAAAAACAGCTGCGATGTTGTCAAAACAGACGCAGCAGTTGTGACTTATTAAATTTTGGCGCGCGTGTTTTTAACTCTTTTTCCCTGTACGGGTAAAATATTTCCAAATCATTTCCAAAAATAGTACGTGCCATTGGATGATTGACACGTGGTTTTGTCTTCATTTGAAAATTCACATCTACACCGTTCCCTATTCTATAACTTTTCATATTCCTTATATGTTATGGTGTTTACTGTTCTTCTTCACTCTTACCTTGCAAATTTGCTTTCTCGTACTCTCGTATTCTCGTACTCTCTTGCGAATACTTTTCAGGCATTATTCACTCATTTTCCGATGACAATGGCATCATCTCTGATCAGCAGCAGTCACCACGTTGATTTTGACTCTGTCTTTGGTATGGAAATTACTGGCATGGTGCAGATGTTTGAATCTCTCATTACGACAGGGCTGAAGAACTTTCTGGGTTGTACTGCCGTCTTTTCGGAAGCTGCCCTCACAGAGTTCTTTGCGAACGGATCAGTAAGAGACGTGTTGGTGGTTAGTACAGTGAACGGCGTGCATGTGGAGATTTCTGAGAAAGTGTTTGCAGAGGCGTTTGAACTTCCGATTGATGGGTTTACAGATGTTTTGGATGTGCCCAAGAACCTTGTGTTTGATGCTCGGAGCCTATTTTCTGCATCCCAGGAGCAGGTTAGCATTTCATGTTTGAAAAAGGAACTGAAAATAGAATTTCGCCTTCTACATGACATTCTGGCGAAGACAATGTTTTTCAAAGTAGGGTCGTTTGATGCAGTGACCCGTGAACGATTTATGTTAATGACTTGAATTACCTATGGCCTAAAAGTAAACTGGAGCAGTTTATTGTTCAATGTTCTTAAGGAGATGGTGACTCCTGGCTCTAGACAAGAAAAGGGCTTTGCAATCCAAATCTGTGCAATTTTGAAAACTGTTCCAGGATTGGTGTTGGGAGAATCTCGAGTTTTTCCTGCCTCACGGGTGTTAACAGAGAAAACTATTCATCGGTATGTTGCTGTAAATGACAAGGTTGGTGGAGAAGCTGATACTGATGCCCCAAGGGTCAAGAAGACCCCTGTGAATAAGGCTGTGTCTCACAAGAGGCCAGCGGTTGATATTGAAACTGCCCCCATTGTGAAAAAGAAACGAACCACCAAGGGTAAACCTTTGGTAATTGCACAAGAAGCGGTGCCCCTGCAAATTGTTGAAGCTGCTGCAGACGCACCAGTTGAACAACCCCCTGTGCCCAAACGCAAATCACAGAAGAGGAAGCGGAAGTTGATTTTGGAGGATGATCTTGAAGTTGATGAGCCAGTGGCTGGTGGATCTACTGCTGAACATCCAGTCGAAGAGGCTGCGACTGATGCACAAGAACCAGGTCCTGAGTCTGAAGCTGCTGCAGACGCACCAGTTGAACAACCCCCTGTGCCCAAACGCAAATCACAGAAGAGGAAGCGGAAGTTGATTTTGGAGGATGATCTTGAAGTTGATGAGCCAGTGGCTGGTGGATCTACTGCTGAACATCCAGTCGAAGAGGCTGCGACTGATGCACAAGAACCAGGTCCTGAGTCTGTGGAACAACCAGCTGTTGTACCAATTGTTGCTCCTGCGACTGATGATCCAGACGCAGTCATTAAAAAGGTGCTTAATCAACTGGATGTTGTTTTTCGAACAGATGATGGGGAACAGCCCCAGGGAACCGTGGTTGAACAGACAGTGGTTGCTGCTAAGGAAACTCAAGGACCAGCTGAAGAAAGACACTGGTTTGATCTCCCCTATGATGATCTTATTGCCCGATGGGATGCTGAAAGAAAAGTTACCACTGCAAGTGACACTGATGAAGAAGTAGAAACCATGGATGTTGGTGCTGCTGGTGGAGACCAGCAGGTACTGTTTTCTGCGGAGGAACCGAGTGCTAAGGAAACTCAAGGACCAGCTGAAGAAAGACACTGGTTTGATCTCCCCTATGATGATCTTATTGCCCGATGGGATGCTGAAAGAAAAGTTACCACTGCAAGTGACACTGATGAAGAAGTAGAAACCATGGATGTTGGTGCTGCTGGTGGAGACCAGCAGGTACTGTTTTCTGCGGAGGAACCAGAGGATGTGGAAATGAGTGATGATGAACACTCAGTTGATGAATTGATTGATGCCGATGAGAAGATGTCACAGGAATGACAATTCCAGTCGATGTTCAATTGTCTTCTGCTGGCATAGAAATCACTAAGATAACAATGTGCAAAGAGATCAAGATCCCAGGCATTGATGAGAGGACTCGATATCTGGCTAGTCTTCCTCAAATCCCTGTTGACAATAAAGGGAAGGCCATTCTTGTGGAGAAAGACCCCGTGAAGGGCAACCCAACCAAGGAACACTATTTTTTGATTTGTGCAGACATTGATCTGCTTGTACATTTGAGAGCTCAGGTCATAGATGCCGTTGATCAATTCTTTCATTCTTTCAGTTTTAAGAAACTGGCGACCATTAATGTCGAAGAGTTGTCCAAGAAAGAAGAACAAGTTTTGTGTTGGGGAGAGACGGAGACCACTCACGTAGCTCTCAACAGAAATAGGTACATTTTGCTAAAGTATCGAGAAGTTTTGGTGAGAAAATTTTTAGAATCATGGAAGAACAATTTTGTTCCTGGCAGAGGATCTTCTGCGACTGATCTGAAAGTGATAGATATGCTTTCAGATCTTCACTTGTTTGTTTTGGAAGAATTGCGGGCGCAGGCACTAGCACACGGTCTTAAATGGACAAGGACGTGTTGCTCTAAATTTGTTGAAGGGAGCCCTCGTGATCGTGGAGCAATCATTTATAGAACCAACACCAACACTCCGTCTACGTGCTGGCTTAGATCAATGATTTGTGTTGATGGGGTATGGGTTGTTGAGCCTTTTTGTGATCAATGGGTGAAGATCCCACGGCCGGTTGTATGTAATGAAGTATCACGACAGTGCTCTTTTGTGGACTTCTTCCCAGTTGTGAGTGAACCCTTCAGAATTTTGAGGAAAAGATGGGCTGATGTTTGTTTAGAGGTCGCATATTTCGTTGTTTCAGGCCGACTTCTTCCAGTTGGTTCTATTAACTTCTGCAGATCTCTTTCAGTGGATGCACCAGCTTATAGGGTTTCTCCTCGCCAGTCTCCAGTTTTCGCTTTGAGAGTTTCTCACTTCCGTACAGTGTTTATTGATTACAGTTTGTTCAGTTGGTTGCCTACAGCAGATATTACAGATTTTCTCTCTTCTATTGCGATGGATAGAACAGTTTTTAGAAGTGTACACATTGCACAGAATACAGTTTCAGTTGCTCCGTTTGTACAGATGATTGATGAGCCTTCTTCTTCCTAATCTTCTCCAGACGATATTTTAATGGATTTTGTTGGTCATGACACTACTGCTGCTACTTCACATTCTCCTCCAACTATCTCTGCAGATGTCCAAAATGTTCTGGCTCAGTTGCGTGCTTCTGTTGACCTTATACAGTTTGAGCTACTCGAGCATAAGGATGATGTGAAGAAAATCAGAGAAACACTTTCCCTGCACATCAATAACCTCGAGGGACTCTTTCCGACAGATTGATGCCCACGATAGGACTTACAGGGTTCTATTAAATAATGTTCGACATGATATGCGAGATCACAAGAACCTCCTGTCGCTGGACCTTAAATCATATCAGAAGAAGGTTAGCATTCAAGTTGGTGCTGCTGCTCTTTATACAGTTGACGTACGAAGGGAAGTGAAAGCGATGAATGCTAAGGTGGATATTTTGTCTTCCCGTTTGGATGATGTTAAGAAGGATGTTGAGGCTACCAAGGAAGCTATCTCCCACCAAATTTTTGAGTTTCAAAGTCAGGCGCAAGCCAATCATATTGTTCTTACCGACCAGTTGGTCCAACTTGTTGATTATATTAACAGGGGCGGTAATTCCAAAAAGGCGGAAGGAGAGAGCAGCCGAGGACCTCAACCACCACCTGCCGTTCAAATCAGAGACATTGGCAATGCAGGTGGTAGTGGTGATGTTGTTAGAACAACAGAGATTACACAGACAGGCATTGACGCAGCAAATAGACAAATTCTGGAGAGAATGATGCGTGAGGATAGAGAAAGAGAAAGGGAAAGGAGTAGCAAGAGCAGAAGTGGATCATACAAGAGACGAACATATTAGGATATTTGTTGTTGATTTTATTGTTCAATTCTTCGGATTAATGAAAGTTTGCATTCCAGCAGTCTGTTGTGCAAATTATTTTTTCCTATTCATTTATCTCTGCCACTAGGTCTTGTCATCACCAAAAAGGGGGAAATTGTTTGGATAAAATTTATAGTTTTGGTGATAACAAAGTTAATTTAAATCGGGATAGTCAGTCGTTTTTAATAGTAGTTGTGTATCCAGACGACATGTTTACTCAGACAATGATTTTACAGGGTTCCGGTAGTTGGATTTCAGTTGTTGGGTTATCCAGAAGCTAGCTACAGTAATCCAGATGAGAGCTACAGTGAATCAGTTTTTGTTATCGAATCAGTTGCAAGCTACAGTAATGTTGAACTATCAGACGTTGTCTATAGTGTTTTTATAACCAGACGCAGGATACAATGTTTTTGAATCAGACGCAAGTATTCGAATGTTAGCGTGTGCAAAACGACAGCGTTTAAATAAGTTGGAACGACAGCGTATTGGAATCAGTCGATGATTTTTGAAACCAGTCGAGAGCTACAGTAGTTTGTACATCCAGACGATAGCTACAGTGTTATTTAACCAGTCGAGGATGTATAGCAAACGATGTCGTTTGGATAAGTTAAAACGACGCGTTTGAACTAACCAATCGTTGGACTTTATAAGGAAACCAGTCGGTGCATACACTTGAACACTTTTTCCAGTCGCACATTATGAACGAAGAAGGAAGTTGGAGCTGGTTAAGATAAAGAATTTCAGGTGCAAGCATAAAAGCAATTCAAATACGATTGATTACTCAATATGGAAAAGATCAGTAGAATCGTACAATTGCCTGAAATTTAGGAGACAACGTCGGTACTATTTTTGGTAAATAGTACATATTTGCAGAGGTTGTTACACGGTTATTACACAGATATGGAAATCGACAAATTATG
>KQ990593.1:36803-60057 GCA_001598015.1 Dorcoceras hygrometricum | reverse complement strand
CTGTTTTTGGAACTCTTAGTGGCGCTGGATTCCCCTTGCTTAGCTCTTTAGTTTGCTACCCTTTTTAGACGGTGTATTTGCGCTGGAAGTGGAAACGCGAAGCTACTGGAGTTCGAAGCTTTTGAGATAAGCCTGTGCGAGCGTTCTGCTGCTAGCGTGAGCTTTTGGGTGAGCAATTCTTGTAGTTTGAGCTCGGTTTTAGTAGTTAATGCCTGCGTAGAAGTGTAGGAATTGAATTAGACTTCTGGCCATAGGGTTAGCGTACTTAAGATGAGATTGAGCTAAGATATTAGCTATGTTGTAACAGATTTCAGCTTGTAGGAAGTGTCCTGCTGCGTGATTGGAGCCAGGAGGAATCTGTTAGGTAATTCGAAGGAGGAAAGGTACGAATGGAGCAGCTCTTAGCAGCTTTAGGCATAAACATGCTGTGATTGATGTTGTGAATCTTGCTGCTGTGAATTACGAGAATCAGTATGTTGAATGATTGAGTTACATCCTGTTTTACGTATTGTGCATTGTATGCATTGAGCATTGATATTGATTGGCATCATGCATACATATTGAGCCTTTGACAGATTGATTTGATTACCTGATTGGGTGCCACGTTGTGACTGTCCGACTGTTGAGTTGTGCCTGAGAAGTCCAACGCTATCGTCGGAGTGGTGACTACCGGATTCGAGTGTCTACCACCGAGCTGTGATGGGCTGACGGGCCCCGATGATCACGGACCGATGATTTCCACCGGCTGATTGGCTGCGTGTGGTATAGAGTCTTGAATTGAGTTGCCAGTTGACCGATTTCTTGATAGCCCTCATGCATTCATAGCATTGATTTATAGCATGTTGCATGTTTATCTGCTTTGATGGCTCTTCGTACTGAGGCTTGACCTCGTATTTGTTTCCTGCTTTGTCTGGCTGGGTCTGCGTGCCCATTTGCAGGAGCTTTAGGTAACCAAGCTGGGCAGAGTGGAAGTTCAGCTAGTCGATCCCCTCATCCCTGAGTCCCAGTTTACTTATGATATGTATTGAACCGGGGGATGCCCCGTGTTTTATTGTATTTGGGGATCTGTATTTTGAATTGAGTTATGTGGTTACTTGTTGTATGAGTTTGAGTTAACTCATATTTTGAGTATTGAATATTTTGAATGTATGATTTGAAGTTCAGGCCCATATTATTTCGAAAAATTTTTAAGCCCTGATTTTAAGCTTCCGTGATTATGCGCTTATTATGTGTTAATTGTTGGTAATTAGCACGGGGCCTGACACGCACGCAGGCCAACGACAAGCGCGGAGAGGCCGTGCCATGCACGGCAGCAGGTTGCGCAATATCCCGCAATGGTTGCGCGAGGCATGCTGCCTCCAGTCGGCCGCCATGCGACCATCGCGCGTCCAGCGCGCGACATGGTTTCGGCCATCGCGCGACTTCGCGCGCGCTCATGTGCGCGCGGTGATTGTTGGTCGCCGCCGCTCATGGCTGCGGCCGGCAGCTTCCCAAAAATTTTTTTTTTTTCAATTTCAAATTTTGAGATCTAGATGCAATTCAGGAAACAATGTATTGAAGGATCCGAGCCTGCGCTCTGATACCACTGTTGGAACACGGTGGCGGATCCGGATCCCACTTCCCGAGGCGCAGCGGAAAAAAAAAATTGCCCGGAAAGTGTTCAATACATTAATATAAATCTACAAACATTCATAGGGTGTTTGTAGATAGTTACCTTGCTGGCGTCTAGGCGCCTGGCTCCAACCAGATTTACAACAAAACTGGCTCTTCACGGTAGGTGGCGGTAGATTCTCCAATCAGGTCCACGATCGGAATCAGTCTTCCTCCGTCAATCTGCACTAGAAGATGTGACGGATTTTAGTACGGACGGAAAGTCCTCGTCAAGCTGATCGGAACAAGTCCGATCACGGCAAGAGGCGGCGGAGGGCGGCGGCCGGCGGTGGCGCTTGGAGTTGCCGGCGGCGGTATGGCTATGAGAGGAAGGGGGCGGCCGTTTCTTAGGTCTAGGGTTGTAATGTGAGTTATGATTCTAGTGATCAAGGCCCTAGTTGAGTACTAACATATAATTAGTATACATGGGCTTGAACCGGCCCATTGGACTTGGGTCAGGCCCAAGTCTATATATGAACATTCGGTTCGTTTAATTCACTGCGGTTTCATCATAACTCCGATCGACGATCAGATCTGACCAATCGACTCAGTTTCCAAAACTGAATATTATGACGTGAAAACAATTTTTCAGATTACCTAGTCCAAAATGACGGTTTTGCCCCTCAACAGCGGGAAATCGCAATTTGACCCCTGTTGACTTTTAGGAATTCGCACTCCCTAAAATCCTCCTCAAGTGCTCAACACATTGAGTTCAGTTTCCATGCGGGAATCATGAATCTAGTACTTGTGTGACCCTCAATGGTTCAGGGATACAGCTAGCCGTGGGCCCACAACCATTGCGGCTCCGAAATCATAATTTCGAACTTGCCCAACGGATCATGGTAAAGCACCTAGCAACATCGCCCCATGATCCCCTAGGTATCACTGATAGTGCCTGGAAGAACCAATTGGTCGTGGTTAGTGTACAGTACGGTCCTTTCAACACATTTATCCCGATCAGATCAACGACCATTGGTAAATCGAGAGTCGCTAGAGATCCGATAGCTATGCATACATCTTGGAGATCGAATAGTGACATCGCGAGTGTTACTAGGTAAACCCATTTACATAAAACACTTCAAGCACTCTGGCCCATACATCTTGGAGATCGAATAGTGACATCGCGAGTGTTACTAGGTAAACCCATTTACATAAAACACTTCAAGTACTCTGGCCAGAGATTTAAACACTATTATCCCCTCAGATAGCATAGGATATCCACGCATGAGAGCGAGCGGTGAATCCTCGACAACGAAGCATCGACTCCTACATGCATCGAGATCTAACCCAATCCCACCGCCGTATGACCCCAAGTGAGTCGGCAAACGGGTCAAAGTGAGACGCCTATCATGTAGAGTCTCAATGACGTTTCGAGTAGTGAGGACTAATCAGTACAACCAAGACCTCGGACTTATCCACTCGACAAATGGTAACCACTTGGAAAGTCCGAACGATGGTAGTTCGATCGATCACCAGGTCACTATCCATCTGCATGATCAGAAGATCACAATGTTCCCTACCAATGAAACATGGTACTTCGCATCACATATGCTAGTCTCGAACTCGGGCGGCCTTATCCTCATTTTGACGGCCCAATCGACTAGGAACGAATTCAGAATACACAGTGACTATTAGATGTGTTTCATGATAGCCATCATATCCACCATCACATCTAACATACACTATGGTGCATTCTAGGTCTTTATCCAGCACAATTGTTAACATTATATAACACAATGAAAATAAAGAATGCCATAAATAAATGCGTATTTCATAAATAAAGATTGTCATATACAAGAGTCTATAGAACCCACACGCCACAAGTTGGCTAGTTGGGCATATACTCTAACACTTTCGACAGAAGTATACCCCGGAGTCCTTCTATAACAGCCGAGAGCGGGAGTTCGATAATCTGAGGGAGGGCAGTATGCGAGTGGCTAAGTATGCCCGACAGTTACTGCGCTTTTGGTCTATGTGCCACACGTTGCCAACCAAGAGAGGACGAAGAGGAACAAGTTTTTGAAAGGCTTGAGGCCTGATTTGTACCGGATGGTTTTGTCTGGTTCGCCTGCGACCTATATTGATGCGGTGAACCGAGCGATGGATATTGAGGAGAGTTTGATGGAGGTTGAGGCTCCGATTCAGCCGACTATTGGATGCACCCAGGATGCGCCGCAATCTTTCTATTCTCCTCAGAGGTCGCAGCAGCAGTCAAACCGCTAGATATTTCGACCTCGAGGGAAACAGTTCAAGAATAAGGCGGATTCGAGTTCCTCTGGTTCTGTGAGTTCTGGTTCTGGCAGTGGTTCTGGCAACGGTTCTAGTGGCATGTTGTGTGGACAGTGCGGAGGAAGGCATCCGACTTCGCAGTGTCGTGGAGTTCAGGGGTCCTGCCGTAACTGTGGACAGTCAGGACACTTCCTTAGTGTGTGTCCTCTGTTGAGGGGTCAGTCTTCGATTCCTTCGTAGCAGGGATCAGCTGGTGGTTCATCTCAGAGACCACAGTTTCCTGCCCCTACCCAGCGATCTGGATTCCAACCCCGTGAGCCTTCTAGATTTGGAGCACCTACGAGACCTCCATTTCAGATTCCGCAGCAGGCTCAGACGAATGCGTTGACTAGAGAGAAGGCTGAGGAGGCGCCTGGCATGATGATCGCAGGTAGATGCTCTGTTTCGATTATCCTGCGAGAGTTTTATTTGACATTGGTGCATCACACTCTTTTATTTCTGAGTTGTTTTTTTGTGAGAATGGGTTGAGTTCTTCCCCATTTTGTGATGTTGTTTCCGTGTCTACCCCTGCATTGTTTTGGGAATGAGAGATTTTGATTGCATCTTGTGGATGGACGTGTTATCTAGTTATAAGGCTACTGTTGATTTTTTTCATGGTGTGGTGAGATTTCGTCCTGACTCGGGAGAGAAGTGGGAATTCTACGGTGCTGATTTGCGCTCGAAGATTCCACTAGTTTCTGCCATGGAGATGTTTAGCCTGCTATCGCTAGGTAATGCGGGATTCATGATCTATGCGCTTGACAGTTCCCAAGAGCCACGATTGGAGTTGAGTGATATTCCGATCGTTCGAGAGTTTCCCGACGTATTCCCGGATGTGATTCCTGGATTCCCTCCGAGACGTGAGATCGATTTCAGCATTGAGTTGGGCCCGATACTGCACCGATTTCTAGAGCTCCTTACCGGTTGGCGCCGGCAGAGTTGAAAGAGTTGAAGGACCATTTGAGAGATCTCATGGAGAAAGGCTTCATCAAACTGAGTATGTCGCCTTGGGGAGCTCCGATTCTTTTTGTGAAGAATAAGGATGGGTCTATGAGGATGTGTGTGGACTTTCGACAACTGAATAAAGCGACGGTGAAGAACAAGTATCCTTTGCCGAGGATTGATGACTTGTTCGATCAGTTTCAGGGATCGGTTGTTTACTCGAAGATTGATTTGTGCTCTGGTTATCACCAGTTGTGGATTAGAGACAATGACGTGGCGAAGACAGATTTTTAGACTCGTTATGGGCAATATAAGTTTCTAGTCATGCCGTTTGGGTTGACTAATGCCCCACCTGTTTTCATGGATTTGATGAATCGTGTCTTCAGCGAGTATTGATCGATTCGTGATCGTCTTCATAGATGTGTTAGAGTAGATGCCCAACTAGCCAACTTGTGGCGTGTGGGTTTTATAGACTCTTGTATATGACGATCTTTATATATGATATTCGCATTTTATTATGGCATTCTTTATTTTTATTATGTTATATGATGTTAACAATTGTGTTGGATAAAGACCTAGAATGCACCATAGTGTATGTTAGATGTGATAGTGGATATGATGGCTGTCATGAAACACATCTAATAGTCACTGTGTATTCTGAACTCGTTCCTAGTCGATTGGGCCGTCAAAATGAGGATAAGGCCACCCGAGCTTGAGACTAGCATCTGCGATGTTAAGTACCATGTTTCATTGGTAGGGAACATTGTGATGTTCTGAGCATGCAGATGGATAGTGACCTGGTGATCTATCGAACTAGCCTCGTTCGGACTTTCCAAGTGGTTACCATTTGTCTAGTGGAAAAGTTCGAGGTCTTGGTTGTACTGATTAGTCCTCACTACTCGAAACGTCATTGAGACTCTACATGATAGGCGTCTCACTTTGACCCGTTTGCCGACTCACTTGGGGTCATTAGCCTAGTAACACTCGCGATGTCACTATTCGATCTCCAAGATGTATGCATGGTTATCGGATCTTTAGCGACTCTCGATTTACCAATGGTCGTTGAGTCTGATCGGGATATATGTGTTGAAAAGAAAGTACTGTACGCTAACCACGATCAACTGGTTCTTGCAGGCACTATCAGTGATACCTAGGGGATCATGGGGCGATGTTGCTAGGCGCTTTACCATGATCCGTTGGGCAAGTCCGAAATTATGATTTCGGAGCCACAATGGTTGTGGGTCCACGGATAGCTGTATCCCTGAACCATTGAGGGTCACACAAGTATTGGATTCATGATTCCCGCACGAAAACTGAGCTCAATGGGTTGAGCATAGGAAGAAGATTTTAGGGAGTGTGACTTCCTAAAAGTCAACATGGGTCAAATTGCGATTTCCCACTGTTGAGGGGCAAAACGGTCATTTTGGACAAGGTATCTGAAAAATTGTTTTTCGCACATAATGCTCAGTTTTGGAAACTGAGTCGATCGATCCGATCTAATCGTCGATCGGAGTTATGATGAAACCACAGTGAATTAAACGAACCGAATGTTCATATGGACCTGGGTTTGACCCAAGTCCAATGGGCCGGTTCAAGCCCATGTATATTGATTAGGGCTCTTGATCACTAAGCTCATAACCTAAACCTAGCCTCCATACACTCTCACGGCCGCCCCTCCACTTCTCCTCAACCTCATGGCCACGCGCCGTCGCCGCGCCACCACGCGCCGCCGCCCCGTGATCGGACTTGCTCCGATCTTCGTGCTAAGGTGATTCCGTCCGTGGCTAATCCGTCAAGTCTTCTAGTGCAGATTGAAGGGGAAGATTTATTCCGGTCGTGGACCTAATTGGAGGATCTACCGCCGCCTACCGACAAGAGCTAGATTTTCCCTGTGAAATCTGGTTGGAGCCAGGCACCTAGACGCCAGCAAGGTGATAATTTCTAACATCCTATGTATGATTTTGTTGCCTTATCGATGTATTGAACGCTTTCCGGGGCCAATATTTGATTTCCGATGCGCCCCCGCGAAGTGGGATCCGGATCCGCCACCGTATGCCAACAAGATGACATCCTGGTGTACTCGAGGAGTTTGAGAGAGCATAAGGGGCATTTGGACTGGTGTTGCAGAGATTGAGAGACTCGAAATTGTACTCCAAGTTCAGCAAGTGCGAATTCTGGCTTGATCGAATTATCTTTCTGGGTTATGTGATTTCGGCGCAAGGGATTTCGGTGGATCCGAGTAAGGTCGAAGCAGTTCTTAACTGGGAGAGACCTAGGAACGTTTCAGAGATCCGCAGTTTCTTGGGATTGGCTGGCTATTACAGGCGCTTTATAGAGAAGTTTTCTTCGATAGCCAGGCCTTTGACTCAGTTGACTCAGAAGGATAAGAGATTTGTGTGGACTGATGAGTGCTAGTACAGTTTTCAGACTTTGAAGGAGAAGTTGACTACTGCTCCTGTTTGGCTCTACCGTCTGGATCCGGAGGATTTTTTGTGTGCTTCGACGCTTCTCTCAATGGTTTGGGATGTGTGCTGATGCAGAACGGGTACGTGATAGCCTATGCTTCTCGACAGTTGAATCCTCACGAGACGAGGTACCCTGTTCATGATTTGGAGTTGGCTGCGATAGTGTTTGCCTTGAAAATTTGGCGACATTATCTGTATGGTGAAGAATTTGTGGTGTACACCGACCACAGGAGTCTGAAATATATCTTCACACAGTCAGATTTGAATATGAGGCAGCGACGATGGATGGAATTTTTCAAGGACTTTAACTGTGAGATTCAGTATCAGCCTGGGCGGATGAACTCAGTTGCCGACGCATTGAGTAGGAAGACCCAGCCTGCGATGCTTTCGTCTTTGAGTGTCTCTAAAGTCTACGAGCAGTTGAGTACTTTTGGTTGGCGATTCCAGCCGGGTGATCAGTACTTTATGGTTTCTTCGATTCAAGTAGAACCGCAGATTGTAAGTGACATCAGGGAGGCGCAGAGGACTGATCCATATGTTCTTGAGTTGAAGATTAAAGCCCGGAGTGGTCAGTCTAATGATTTCTCTGTTTCTTATGATGGGTGTCTGAGATTTCGAGGAAGATTGGTGGTTCCGAACTTGATCGATTTGAAAGAGGCCATTATGAATGAAGCGCATTGTAGTCAGTACAGTGTGCATCCGGGCGAGAGAAAGATATACCATGCCTTGAAATCTCACTATTGGTGGGAAGGCATGAAGAGCGACATTTCGGCTTTTGTTGCTAGGCGCTTTACCATTATCCGTTGGGCAAGTCCGAAATTATGATTTCGGAGCCAAAATGGATGTGGGCCCACGGCTAGCTGTATCCCTGGACCATTGAGGGTCACACAAGTACTGGATTCATGATTCTCGCACGAAAACTGAGCTCAATGTGTTGAGCATAGGAAGAGGATTTTAGGGAGTGCGACTTCCTAAAAGTCAACAGGGGTCAAATTGCGCTTTCCCACTTTTGAGGGGCAAAACGATCATTTTGGACTAGGTATCTGAAAAAAAAATTTTCGCATCATAATGCTCAGTTTTGAAAACTGAGTCGATCGGTCCGATCTGATCGTCGATCAGAGTTATGATGAAACCACAGTGAAAACCGAATGTTCATATGGACCTGGGTTTGACCCAAGTCCAACGGGCCGGTTCAAGCCCATGTATATTGATTATATACTAAGTGTTGATTAGGGCTCTTGATCACTAAGCTCATAACCTAAACCTAGCCTCCATACACACTCACGGCCGCCCCTCCACTTCTCCTCAACCTCACGGCCACGCGCCGCCGCCGCGCCACCGTGCGCCGCCGCCCCGTGCTCGGACTTGCTCCGATCTTCGTGCTGAGGTGATTTCGTCCGTGGCAAATCCGTCAATTCTTCAAGTGCAGATTGATGGAGGAAGATTGATTCCGATCGTGGACCTGATTGGAGGATCTACCGCCGCCTACGTACAAGAGCCAGATTTTCCTGTGAAATCTGGTTGGAGCCATGCGCCTAGATGCCAGCAAGTTGACAATTTCTAACATCCTATGTATTATTTGTTGCCTTATCGATGTATTGAACGCTTTCCGGGGCCAATTTTTTATTTCCGCTGCGCCCCCGGGAAGTGAGATCCGGATCCGCCACCGTATGCCTACAGTGGTATCAGAGCTCAGGCTCGGATCATTCAATACATTATTGTGCCACTGGCCTCACGCATGACAGCGCTGTTGTGCGCCATCTTTTGCGCACCATGCTGCTGCCGATGGGCAGCAACGTGCGGCCTTGCGCCGCACGTTAGGCTGCGCGATATGCGCGCAGTCGTGGGGAGCGGCATGCGGCCTTGCGCCGCATGTCATGCAGGCGGCTGCCGTCTGTTGTTCCTCGCTGCGGTGTAGCAACCTGTTTTGTCTCCTTGGGTTTCGGGCCTGTCCCGGATGGGCCGAGGAGTTATTGGGCCAATATTCGATATTGGGCCGATTTTGGTCGATTTTGAAATTTTTGAGATTTTGGGCCTAAATCGTTTTAAGCCCAATATGATGCAATTAAAATTGCGAAATATGATTTTAGTTATGAAATATGATTTTATAATTAAAATATGATTTTGTTGATTAAAATATGATTTTATCGACAAAATGCGATTTTATTATAAAATGCTATTTTAAGATTAAAATATGATTTTGTGGTAAATAATTTGATTATTTATATTTATGTATATTAATTAGATTGATTGCATGTTTGGAATGATCGAGAGCCATGCCCAATATGTTAGGTGTATGCTTTAGGTTTTGCGATTTCGGTTGTATTTAATATTATTGATTATCATTTTAAACTGGGTCTGTTTGTGGCCCGTTCCCACCCCTTAAAATTGTATCCCCTATGTGTCATAGAAATTTAATTGTAAATTACTAGACTTAGTGGGAGGACATTTGAAGATGGTGGGCCCATGACGATCAAAGATATTAAAGACCGAAGATCTGTAAAACCGGAAGCAATTGTAATAGGATTGCATTGCATATTGCATTTCACCTAGGATTGGACCCAGGTCTGTGATTGGCAACCACGGACCGCATAGCTCTCGCGATCGATCATCCCAAAGTTATTTATATATTTGATATATGTTATGTTGAATCCGCATGTTTTAAATATTGATTTAAACTTGCATGAGACCAAAATTTTTTTAAAATAAAATCCCTCTTTTAAATACGATTTAAAACTAATATCAAGATAACAGTTTATTCGATAAACTTAGGGAATTTGAATCTAGTTTAAATTAACCCTACCTTCCATCAACAATGGGTGTACGTCGATGCTACGCGCATACATGGCCCGACTCATATTATTGAGGGGGTTATGTATGCTGGAAAGCTGTCCACGCCATTGAAATTGTTGTGAGTCGGTTGGAACTCTCTTTAACGTTGGCTGATATTATTGGGGACGTTAAGGGGACCGTCCTTCACGACTCAACATTGATGTGTCATCTTGACACGTGATAGTAAATGACGTCATATTATTGGGCCCTTACTGGACGTGAGGTGAATACATGGAGGTTGCACCGGTTGCAATTGGAAACTACCTTTTGGGGGTCATGGTTGGCTGATATTATTCGGGACCATGATCGCTTGATTGGGCTCCGTGTACCAACTAAGGAAACTTGCTTTCCCGATTTCATTAGAGGGTGGTGAAATCGTTAAAATAGTGGGAGGGTAATTCATAAAACTAAACGACCATGTTTTATGTCTTAGCGATTTTCATATATAGTTAGTGATGATTGTCTGTTTTCTTTTCAGTATAACTGCTTACAAAATGTCTTCGATCAAAAACCCACTCGCTGCTATACTGGATAGCAACAAGTTCACCGGTCTAAACTACCAGGAGTGGCTTCGAAACCTCAACATTGTGTTGGATTCGGAGAAACTTCTTTATACGATAAAGAAGAGCCCTCCACAGGAAGCCCCTGCCGATATCAGCCCTGAGGAGCTGGTGACGCTTCAACAATGGTGGGACGACGAGCTTAAGACTCGATGCTATGTGATGGCATCGATGTCCAACGAAATGCAACGGCGCTTTGAGAAGACAAAGTATGCTGCTGACATACTTTTTCATCTCAAGGAACTGTACGGGGAGAACTCTCGACATGAGAGGTTCACCGCTGTCAAAGAGCTTATGACGAGCTGCATACTCGATGGGATTTCGGTCCGCGAGCATGGGGTTCGTATGATTGGGCTCGTTGAAAAGCTGGCGGGCCTTGATATCACACTTCCACACGAGCTGTCTGTGGATGTGCTTCTCCTCTCACTACCCGCTGCTTTCGACCCCTTTGTGGTCAACTTCAACATGAACAAGCTGGTAGCCACCCTTGAAGAGGTGGTTAACATGCTTGTAATGTTCGAAGGAACCATAAAGAAGGACAAGCCCGTCCTACTTATGGGCTCTTCTTCCTCTGCGAAGAAGGGGCCCAGACGCAATTGTAAGAAGCGTTCTGTCCCTGCGAAGGAAGAAAAGTCCACCAAGAAGCCAAAGACAAAGGCTTCCAAGCCAAACAAGACTGAGGATGTTTGCCACTACTGCCACAAGCCTGGGCATTGGAGGAGGAACTGCAAGAAGTACCTCGAGCAGTTGTGAACTGCGAATGTATGTTCTATATAGAAATAAATATGTCTCTTAATTCAACTTCTTGGGTACTTGATAACGGATGTGGATCTCATATCTGCAATGATTTGCAGGTGATGACAAGAAGCCGACGTCTTAGAGAGGGTGAGACCCACTTGAGGCTGGGCAATGGAGCAAGAGTTGCTGCAGTAGCTATAAGAAATGTTTATTTATTTCTGTCTTCTGATTTTAAGTTGTTATTGAGAAAAGTTTTGTTTGTTCCCGAATTAATAAAGAACATTATTTCTGTTTCTATGCTTGATAGTGATGGATATTCTTGTATGTTTGCTAATTCGATTTGCAATATTTACAAGAATGAATGTTAACTTTGAATTGGGGAACGCGAAAACGATTTATACACCTTAAAATTAAAAGACGTTCCAACTCGTGATGTCGAAACACATACAACAACGATTAAAATGAAATACGATAGCTTAAACCCAGCACAACTTTGGCACGCCAGGCTAGGTCATATTTCTCTAAGTAGGATGAACAAGTTAGTTAGGAGTGACATGTTTGATCTGTCAGACATTAACTCCCTACCGACTTGTGAATCTTGTCTCAAAGGAAAGATGACTAAACAACCCTTCAAGGGCAAGCCTGAACGTACCCAAGGCTTATTGGATTTGATCCATACTGATGTGTGTGGTCCGCTTAGTATTGGTACTAAATACGGTCACACATACTTCATCACCTTTACCGACGATCACTCTAGGTATGGGTTCTTGTACTTAATGAAGCACAAGTCTGAATCCTTTGAAAGGTTCAAAGAATTCAAGGCTGAAGTAGAAAATAAATTAGGCAAAAGTATTAAAGTACTTCGATCCGATCGAGATGGTGAATACTTAAGTGCTGAATTTCAAGACTATCTAAAAGAGAATGGGATTCTCTCACAGTGGACCCCTCCGGCAACACCAAAGCTCAATGGTGTAGCGGAGCGTCGTAATCGAACCCTAATGCACATGGTTCGATCTATGATGAGCTTCACTGAACTTCCTACCTCGTTTTGGGCCTATGCGCTCGAAACGGCGGTAATGTTGTTGAACAATGTCCACACCAAGATAGTGGATAAGACTCCATATGAGATATGGATGGGAAAACCACCCAAATACTCATTTATGAGGATTTGGGGATGTACTGCTTACGTGAAGCGGACAGTGGGAGATAAGCTGGATACGAGATCCATCTTATGCTACTTCATTGGGTATCCAAAGAATTCCATTGGATACTACTTCTACTATCCAAGTGAAACAAAAGTGTTTGTTTCTAGAAATGCCACCTTTATGGAAAGGGAGTTTCTACTTGATAGAAAAGGCAATATAGTAGAACTCGAAGAGGTTCGAGAACCAACTAAGGTACCAAGTGAATCTTCTGTGCCTCCAGAGCCAGTAGCAGAAATGGTCACACCTAGGAGATCCGAAAAGATTCCTAGGGCTCCTGTAAGATATGGTTTCCTCCTTGAAGATGATCAAGGTGATCAAGTTCTTGGATCTGATCCAAGAACTTTCAAGGAGGCAATTTCCGATGCTGATTCTAATTTGTGGCTTGAAGCAATGCAGTCTGAGTTTGACTCAATGCATGCGAACCAAGTTTGGACTCTCGTTAATCCTCCCGAAGGAATTGTTCCTATTTGCTGCAAATGGGTATACAAGAGGAATCTTGGGCCTGATGGTAAGGTAATGACCTACAAGGCACGACTGGTCGCGAAAGGTTACACTCAAGGTGTTGACTATGACGAAACCTTCTCGCCAGTCGCAATGTTCAAGTCGATTAGAATCTTACTTGCCATAGCCGCATGGTACGACTATGAGATATGGCAAATGGATGTGAAAACTGCGTTCCTTAATGGAAACATTAAGGAAGATATCTATATGACGCAGCCTGAGGGTTTCACATCTGTGGGAAGTGAGCATAAGGTATGCAAACTTCAGAGATCGATCTACGGTCTCAAACAAGCATCGAAGAGTTGGAACCTGAGATTCGATGAAACAATAAAATAATTGGGTTTCATCAAGAATCTCGAGGAGCCATGTGTATATAAGAAGGTAGTTAAAAGCGCTGTGACATTCCACGTACTTTACGTTGATGACATTCTACTCATTGGGAATGATGTAGGAAGGACATGGGTGAAGCATGGGTGAAGCATCCTATATTCTTGGAATACAGATCTATCGGGATAGATCGAAAAGGATGCTCAGACTCACCCAAGATACCTACATCGATACCATACTTAAGAGGTTCTCTATGGAAGAGTCCAAGAGAGGACACCTACCTATGTGCCACGGGGTCACTCTATCTAAGTCTATGTGTCCAAAGACTGATGAGGAGATAGAGAATATGGCACGTGTACCATATGCCTCGGCTATAGGTAGTATTATGTATGGCATGATCTCAACTAGACCGGATGTCGCATATGCTCTGAGTGTCACGAGCCGCTACCAGGCCAATCCTGGCCAATTGCATTGGAAGGCTGTGAAGGATATTCTTAAGTACTTGCGAAGGACTACTATCCTAGGTAATGGATACTTATTCTTAATTGTCAACTTATTTAACTCTCGATAATCTATACATAATCTCATACTCCCATCCTTTTTCTTTACAAACAAAACAGGGGCTCCCCATGGTGAAGTACTAGGTCGAACAAATTCTTTTTCCAACAGGTCTTGTATCTGTTCTTTCAATTCTTTCATCTCTGTTGGAGCTAACCGATATGGTGGTTTAGATATTGGAGCAGCTCCTGGGATTAGATCAATGGAAAACTCCAACTCCCTGTCTGGTGGCAACCCTTTAATATCTTCTGGAAAAACTTCAGGGAATTCATTTGCTAAGAATATGTTCATGGTCTATGGGGGTGGTGAACTGAAACTGGAAGGCTATACTGATTCTAGCTTCATTGTGACGTGGATGACTCGAAGTCTACCTCTGGATTTGTATTCATGCTCAATGGTGGTGCTGTCTTTTGGAAGTGTTCCAAACAAGACACCATCGCGGATTCAACCACTGAGGCTGAGTACATTGCAGCATCAGTTGCTGCTAAGGAGGCCGTTTGGATGAGGAATTTCGTCCAAGAGTTGGGCGTCATTCCTGATGGAGTTGGTCCAGTCCCGGTGTACTGCGACAACATGGGTGCCGTTGCGCAAGCAAAGGAGCCTAGGTCTCACCAAAGATCCAAACATATACTGAGGAAATACCACATAATCCGGGATATTGTGGCTAGAGGTGACATAGCAGTTGATAGAGTCGCCTCTGCGGACAACATTGCTGATCCACTTACGAAGCCCTTGCCAGGACCATTGTTTGAAAAACATCACGAAACAATGGGACTGCGTCTGATGAGTAGTTGGCTATAAGGCAAGTGGGATATTGTTAGAGTAGATGCACAACTAGCCAACTTGTGGCGTGTGGGTTTTATAGACTCTTGTATATGACGATCTTTATATATGATATTCGCATTTTATTATGGCATTCTTTATTTTCATTATGTTATATGATGTTAACAATTGTGTTGGATAAAGACGTAGAATCCACCATAGTGTATGTTAGATGTGATAGTGGATATGATGGCTATCATGAAACACATCTAATAGTCACTATGTATTCTGAACTCGTTCCTATTCAATTGGGCCGTCAAAATGAGGATAAGGCCGCCCGAGCTTGAGACTAGCATCTACGATGTGAAGTACCATGTTTCATTGGTAGGGAACATTGTGATGTTCTGAGCATGCAGATGGATAGTGACTGGTGATCTATCGAACTACCCTCGTTCGGACTTTTCAAGTGGTTACCATTTGTCGAGTGGAAAAGTCTGAGGTCTTGGTTGTACTGATTAGTCGTCACTACTCGAAACGTCATTGAGACTCTATATGATAGGCGTCTCACTTTGAACCGTTTGCCGACTCACTTGGGGTCATTAGGCGGCGGGATTGGGTGAGGTCCCGATGCATGTAGGAGTCGATGCTTCGTTGTCGAGGATTCACCGCTCGCTTACATGCGTGGATATCCTATGCTATCTGAGGAGATGACATTGTATAAATCTCTGGCCAGAGTACTAGAAGTTTTTTAGGTAAATGGGTTTACCTAGTAACAATCGCGATGTCACTATTCGATCTCCAAGATGTATGCATGGTTATCGGATCTTTAGCGACTCTCGATTTACCAATGGTCGTTGATCTGATCGGGATATATGTGTTGAAAGGACCGTACTGTACGCTAACCACGACCAACTGGTTCTTGCAGGAACTATCAGTGATACCTAGGGGATCATGGGGCGATGTTGTTAGGCGCTTTACCATGATCCGTTGGGCAAGTCCGAAATTATGATTTCGGAGCCACAATGGTTGTGGGCCTACGGCTAGCTGTATCCCTGAACCATTGAGGGTCACACAAGTACTGGATTCATGATTCCCGCACGAAAACTGAGCTCAATGTGTTGGGCATATGAAGAGGATTTTAGAGAGTGTGACTTCCTAAATGTCAACAGGGGTCAAATTGCGATTTCCCACTGTTGATGGGCAAAACGGTCATTTTGGACTAGGTATCTGAAAATTTGTTTTTCGCATCATAATGCTCAGTTTTGGAAACTGAGTCGATCGGTCCGATCTGATCGTCGATCGTAGTTATGATGAAACCACAGTGAATTAAACGAACCGAATTTTCATATGGACCTGGGTTTGACCCAAGTCCAAGGGGCCGGTTCAAGCCCATGTATATTGATTATATACTAAGTGTTGATTAGGGCTCTTGATCACTAAGCTCATAACCTAAACCTAGCCTCCATACACTCTCACGGCCGCCCCTCCACTTCTCCTCAACCTCACGGCCACGCCGCCGCCGCGCCACCACGCGCCGCCGGGGGCACTAGCCTGAACGAGGCTAGCTCGTGCTGAGGTGATTCCGTCCGTGGCAAATCCGTCAAGTCTTCTAGTGCAGATTGACGCAGGAAGATTTATTCCCATCGTGGACCTGATTGGAGGATCTACCGCCGCCTACCGACAAGAGCTAGATTTTCCCTGTGAAATCTGGTTGGAGCCAGGACCTAGACGCCAGCAAGGTGACAATTTCTAACATCCTATGTATGATTTTGTTGCCTTATCGATGTATTGAACGCTTTCCGGGACCAATTTTTGATTTCCGCTGCGCCCCTGGGAAGTGGGATCCGGATCCGCCACCGTATGCCAACAAGATGACATCCTGGTGTACTCGAGGAGTTTGAGAGAGCATAAGGGGCATTTGAGACTGGTGTTGCAGAGATTGAGAGACTCGCAATTGTACTCCAAGTTCAGCAAGTGCGAATTCTGGCTTGATCGAATTATCTTTCTGGGTTATGTGATTTCGGCGCAAGGGATTTCGGTGGATACGAGTAAGGTCGAAGCAGTTTTTAACTGGGAGAGACCTAGGAACGTTTCAGAGATCCGCAGTTTCTTGGGATTGGCTGGCTATTACAGGCGCTTTATAGATAAGTTTTCTTCGATAGCTAGGCCTTTGACTCAGTTGACTCAGAAGGATAAGAGATTTGTGTGGAATGATGAGTGCGAGTACAGTTTTCAGACGTTGAAGGAGAAGTTGACTACTGCTCCTGTTTGGCTCTACCGTCTGGATCCGGAGGATTTGTTGTGTGCTTCGACGCTTCTCTCAATGGTTTGGGATGTGTGCTGATGCAGAACGGGTACGTGATAGCCTATTCTTCTCGATAGTTGAATCCTCACGAGACGAGGTACCCTGTTCATGATTTGGAGTTGGCTGCGATAGTGTTTGCCTTGAAGATTTGGCGACATTATCAATATGGTGAAGAATTTGTGGTGTACACCGACCACAAGAGTCTGAAATATATCTTCACGCAGTCAGATTTGAATATGAGGCAGCGACGATGGATGGAATTTCTCAAGGACTTTAACTGTGAGATTCAGTATCAGTCTGGCGGATGAACTCAGTTGCCGACGCATTGAGTAGGAAGACCCAGCCTGCGGTGCTTTCGTCTTTGAGTGTCTCTAAAGTCTACGAGCAGTTGAGTACTTTTGGTTGGCGATTCCAGCCGGGTGATCAGTACTTTATGGTTTCTTCGATTCAAGTAGAACCGCAGATTGTAAGTGACATCAGGGAGGCGCAGAGGACTGATCCTTATGTTCATGAGTTGAAGATTAAAGCCCGGAGTGGTCAGTATAATGATTTATCTGTTTCTTATGATGGGTGTCTGAGATTTCGAGGAAGATTGGTGGTTCCGAACTTGATCGATTTGAAAGAGGCAATTATGAATGAAGCGCATTGTAGTCAGTACAGTGTGCATCCGTGCGAGAGAAATATGTACCATGGCGGATGAACTCAGTTGCTGACGCATTGAGTAGGAAGACCCATCCTGCGTGCTTTTGCTTTGAGTGTCTCTAAAGTCTACGAGCAGTTGAGTACTTTTGGTTGGCGATTCCAGCCGGGTGATCAGTACTTTATGGTTTCTTCGATTCAAGTAGAAAAGCAGATTGTAAGTGACATCAGGGAGGCGCAGAGGACTGATCCTTATGTTCATGAGTTGAAGATTAAAGCCCGGAGTGGTCAGTCTAATGATTTATCTGTTTCTTATGATGGGTGTCTGAGATTTCGAGGAAGATTGGTGGTTCCGAACTTGATCGATTTGAAAGAGGCAATTATGAATGAAGCGCATTGTAGTCAGTACAGTGTGCATCCGTGCGAGAGAAATATGTACCATGCCTTGAAATCTCACTTTTGGTGGGAAGGCATGAAGAGCGACATTCGGCTTTTGTTGCTAGATGTCTGAATTTCCAGCAGGTCAAGGCTGAGAGGATGAGACATGGTGGATTGCTACAGAGTTTAGAGGTGCCCCAATTGAATTGGGAGCACATCGCCATGGATTTTGTGACTCATTTACCTGTCGAGTAGGGGATGTGATGCGATTTGGGTGGTGATTGATAGACTTTCGAAGTCAGCCCATTTCATTCCCTATGATGTGACGTGTTCCATGAAGAAAATGGCGAAACTGTATGTCGACCATGTGGTTAGATTGCATGGAGTTCCTGTTTCGATAGTATTCGACAGAGATCCAAGATTCACTTCCCGATTTTGGAAGAGCTTGCAAGCAGCGATGGGTTCGAGATTGGCTATGAGTACAGCCTATCACCTACAGACAGATGGCCAGTCTGAGTGGACTATTCAGACTTTGGAGGATATGCTGCGAGCGGTTGTGATGGATTTCAGTGGTGGCTGGCAGGATTCGCTATCCTTGGTTGAGTTTTCGTATAACAACAGTTACCAAGTGACTATCGGAATGGCTCCATTTGAAGCGTTGTATGGTCGAAAATGCAGATCTCCGATTTGTTGGGTAGAGGTTGGTGAGAGACAGATTTCTACCCCGGAGTTTGTGCAGCATATGAACGATCAGATAGATTTGATTCGGAGTAGAATGAAGGCTGCACAAGATAGATTTACCAGCTATGCTAACCGTAGACGTCGACCGTTAGAATTTGAGGTTGGTGATCGAGTATTCCTCAAAGTTTCTCCTTTCAAGATCGTGATGCGCTTTAGATTTAAAGGCAAATTAGCTCCCAGATTCGTTGGTCCTTTTGAAATTGTCGAGAGGATTGGACAGTTGGCTTATCGATTGAGGCTGCCTGAGGATTTAGCAGTGATGCATGATGTTTTTCATGTGTCAATGTTGAGAAAATATGAGCCAGATCCGTCCTATGTGTTGAGAACTGATGAAGTTGAGCTAGATTCATCCTTGAGTTATGTTGAATATCCAGTTCAGATTTTGGATAGGAAGGAGAAGAAGCTAAGGAACAAAGTAGTTCCGTTGGTGATGGTCCAATGGAGCAATCATGGCAAAGAAGAAGCAACTTGGGAACCGGAAGAGAAGATGCAGCGCGAGTGGCCGCATCTGTTTGAGTAGATATTGTATTAGATTTTGGTTTCTGGTTATGTTCTTCCCTAGTTGTCGTTTGTTGATTGCCCAGTTATCTTGAACTCTTGGGTTTGAATTAGATGAATTTCTGTTTCGTATTCTGATTGTTTGATTGATTTTCCCTGAGTTTGCCTTGATTTCGAGGACGAAATCTCTTAAGCTGGGGAGAATGTGAGGAATCAGAATTTGGTTTGTGATTAATCGAATTGATTTGGGATTTATCGCATGAATTTTGAAGGTTTTGCGCGTGAAATCTGATTCCCCATTGTAATTCAGACGTTGCGCTATGGTTTAGACACCAGTCGTAGCGAATTTTGGTAGTCAACGTGGGTCAACAGTACTGTAGCTCTCAGCTGGTGAATTTTTGAATCAGTAGAGATGACGTAGGCGTGACGTGTTGTTATCTGCTGGCAGTAGTGGCGTTTGAAGATGGTTTCTGCTGGTAGCAGGCACGCTTATGCGAGAATCATCAAGGGAACGACACGTGTTGGTCAACATTTTGAGTGTTGACTACTGGTTTCAGTAGTTGCGTTAGAAGGAGCGACCAGTCGATTGCTTGAGGAACCAGTCGCGAGATATCTGTCGACAGATAGGATGACGTATGCTGTGCGACGTCGTTTTGATAAGTTGAAACGCTGCGTTTTGAGTGTTGCGTCTGGTACCAGTCGCGAGATAATTTTTGTGAGGAATGCGTTGCGACTGGGTGACCAGCTATTGGCAGCAATGCTTACGTAATAATTTCGACATCGTTTGGATTAGTTGACGCGTCGTCGTTTTGGCTTGTTTTGCGTAACCAGTCGACTGATGGGTTTTTGTAGAGATCTGTTACCAGCTTTTGGTTGCTTCACAAGAGATATCTGTTGTCAGCTGGTGAAGCTTGCGACGTCGTTTGAGTTAGTTGGAACGGTGTCGTTTTGATACTGTAGCATTTCTCAACGACTGAATTTGAGGAACAACAGCTGGTGGATTTAGAGATATATATATAGAAGTGTTGATCGACACTTAGAATTATTTCGAACCTGATATTTCTTATCTCCTTTCCCAAACCCTCGATTAGCTACTGTTCACCGTGACCTATTTCCGTCGATTTCCGCCGTTCTCCGCCAATGATTTGAGTGATTTTGGTGGCGCTGGATTCCTTGTGAGTTGCTCTCTTAATTGCTACCTAGTTGGAACCCTGAATTAGCGTTGGAGTGGAAGCGTGTAGCTACTGGTGTTCGAAGCTTTTTGGAGAAGTCTGTTTCGTGTGTTCTCCTACTGGTTTAAGCTTTGGGGTGAGCATTTATCGTTGAATTGAGCTTTGTCTAGTAGCTAATACCTGCGTAGAATTGTTTAGAACTTTAGTATAGTTCTGGCCGTAGGTATTAGAGTGTTCAGGTTCTGATTTATGCTTGAGTTAAGCTGATTTTTGAGTCTTTGAAACAGATTCCAGCTTACAGGAAGTCCTGTCGTGCATTTGAGAAATCTGTGAGGTAGAATTTGGAGGATTGAGGTACGAATTGAGCAGATTTAGCAGCTTAGAGCATGAACATGACTATGATTGATGTTGTGAACCTGCTGCTGTGATTATATGATTTTACGTGTTACAGTTTGTTGAATTGATTGAATTGTACATTCTGCTTCACGTATGAATTATTGTATGCATTGCGCATTGATGATTGATTGGAATACATGCATACATATTGAGCCCGACATATTGATTGATGACCTGATTGAGAGCTACGTTGTGACTGGCCGACTGAGTGTTGTGCCCTAAAAGTCCAATGCTATCATCGAAGTGACGACCGGATTTGAGTGTCTACCACCGAGCTGTGATGGGTTTACGGACCCTGATGATCACGGACCGATGATTTACACAGGCTGACTTGCTGTGCGTGGTATAGAGGCTCGATTGATATGATTTCCAGTTGACTTGCTGGTCTAGCTATCCGATCTTTGATAGCCCTCATGCATTTCATAGCATTGATTATAGCATGTTGCATGATTAGCTGTTTTGATTAGCTCTTCGTACTGAGGCTTGACCTCATATTTGTTTTCCTGCTTTGTGTTGTTTGGGTCTGTGTTACCCATTTGCAGGATCTTCAGGTAACCAAGTTGGACAGAGTGGAGGTTCAGCTGGTCGATCCCCGTTCCCTTGAGTCCCAATTATATATTTATGTATTGAACCGGGGGATGCCCCGTGTTACTATGTATTG
This sequence comes from Dorcoceras hygrometricum, assembly GCA_001598015.1. Classification (NCBI taxonomy): domain Eukaryota; kingdom Viridiplantae; phylum Streptophyta; class Magnoliopsida; order Lamiales; family Gesneriaceae; genus Dorcoceras; species Dorcoceras hygrometricum. The sequence continues at coordinate 38,459 of KQ990593.1, read as the reverse complement.
GGGATCTGTATTTGATTTGAGATTTATTGTTGTTAACTGATTGGTATGAGTCTGAGTCAACTCATATTTTTATTATGAATATTTTGAATGTATGATTTTAAGTTCAGGCCTAAAGTATTTCGAAAATTTTTAAGCCCTATTTTTACGCTTCCGTGATTATGTTTAATTGTGCTGTTATCTTGAGTAATTAGCACGGGGCCTGACAACTAACCCCAAATTGTGGCAGAATTTTTTTAAATTGATGCAGGAGAAATTCGAGATGTGCATGATGGGAGAGCTGAAATTCTTTCTAGGCTTACAAGTAAGACATCTTGAGAATAGGATATTCATAAATCAAGCTAAGTATACGTAGGAAGTGCTGAAGAAGTTTGGAATGGAAAATAGTTCAGCAGCAGCTACCCCTATGAGTGCTTCAATCAAAATTGAAAAAGATGAAGCTGGAACTGCAATTGAGGTATCTTTATATCGTGGTATTATTGGCTCACTGCTTTACTTGACTGCTAGAAAACAAGACATCATTTAGCTGTCTGTATGTGTGCTAATTCCAAGCTGATCCTAAACAATCTCATTATATTACAGTTAAGAGGATCTTAAAATATCTTAAAGGAACTTCCAATGTGGGTCTTTGGTATCCCAAAGACTCCAGTTTTCAACAAATTGGTTATAGTGATGTAGATTACGCAGGTTGTAGAATTGATAGGCGAAGCACAAGTGATACTTGTCAATTTTTGGGAGATCGGCTGGTTTCCTGGTTTAGTAAAAGCAAACATCAATTGCTACGTCCATAGCTGAAGCAGATATCAAGCAGCTGGAAGCTGCTATGCTCAGATCTTATGGATTCAACATCGGCTTAAGGATTACAGCATTGATGCTTCTGAAACTCCTATTTTCTATGACAATACCAGTGCAATACCCATTACTCAGAATCCTGTGCTGTATTCCAGAACAAAGCACATAGATATATGTTAGAGTAGATGCCCAACTAGCCAACTTGTGGCGTGTGGGTTTTATTGACTCTTGTACAAACGATCTTTATATATGATATTCGCATCTTCTTATATGGCATTCTTTAATTTCATTATGTGTGTAATGATTTACAATTGTGTTGAGTAAAGACCTAGAGTACACTTAAGCGTATGTTAGGTGTGATAGTGGGTATGACGGCTATCATGAAACACATCTAATAGTCGCTGTGTACTCTAAACCTGTTCCTAGTCGATTGGGCCGTCAAAATGAGGATAAGGCCGCCCGAGTTCGAGACTAGTATCTGCGATGCGAAGTACCATGTTTCATTGGTAGGGAACATTGTGATGTTCTGAGCATGCAGATAGATAGTGACCTGGTGATCTATCGAACTACCCTCCTTCGGACTTTCCAAGTGGTTACCATTTGTCGAGTGGAGTTCCTAGTCGATTGGGCCGTCAAAATGAGGATAAGGCCGCCCGAGTTCGAGACTAGTATCTGCGATGCGAAGTACCATGTTTCATTGGTAGGGAACATTGTGATGTTCTGAGCATGCAGATAGATAGTGACCTGGTGATCTATCGAACTACCCTCCTTCGGACTTTGATTTGCATTGCAATATTTACAAGAATGAATGTTTAATTGGAATTGGGGAACGCGAAAACGATTTGTACACCTTAAAAAGACGTTCCA
>KQ990592.1:21632-45912 GCA_001598015.1 Dorcoceras hygrometricum | reverse complement strand
GTCCAATGGGCCGGTTCAAGCCCATGTACCATCCTTATTAACTTAAGTTGGTCCAGGGCTACAATTAATCACTACACAACTCATAACCTAGCCTCCATCTATCACACACGGCCGCCCCACTCTACCTCTCCTCCCTCTCGGCCGCACCACTTCTCACGCGCCGCCGCCGTCGGCCACGCGCCGCCGCTCCCTCGCCGGATTCCGGCCATCGTGAAGAGGTGTTTCCGATCATGCCAAAATCCATCATATTTCTAGTGCAGGCTGATTGGAGGAAGATTGAATCCGGTCGTGGACCTGATTGGAGGATCTACCGCCGCCTACCTTGAAGAGCCAGTTTTCTTGTAAATCTGGTTGGAGCCAGGAGCCTAGACGCCAGCAAGGTAGCAATCTATGAACGCCCTATGTATGTTTGTAGATTTATTTTGATGTATTGAACACTTTCTGGGCCAATTTTTGTTTTCCGCTGCGCCCCCGGGAAGTGGGATCCGGATCCGCCACCGTATGCCAACAACATCCCTTATTGGAACGAGGTATATAAGTCACAAAATACATGGCGACGTGCTCCCAATTCCATTGAGGCACTTCTAAACTCTGCAACAATCCACCAGGTCTCATTATCTCGGCTCTGACCTATTGGCAGTTCTGACATCGTGCTATAAATCCAGAGATGTCATTCCTCATACCTTCCCACTAGTAGTGAGACTTCAAGGCATGATACATCTTCTTCTCGCCCTGATGCACACTGTAACGACTACAATGGGTCTCGTTCAAGATTGTTTCCTTTAGATCAATCAAATTCGGAACATCCACTCTACCACGAAATCTCAAGCATCCATCAGAAGCAACAGCAAAATCCTCTGACTGACCATTTGGATACAGAGACATTTCCTACTACAATTTTGATGCATTTCAACACGGTCTGAATGCAGACGGTTTTGTTGATTTCTTTGTACAGCCAGATATACAGATAATCTCTTCTAGTTCCAGTTCAAGCTCAGAGAGTTCTTCTAGTTCAGCGTCTTCCAGTTCTTCTTCCCGTGATTCCAGTATGCACTTTTCAGATGACATTCCTCAGATTCACATGCCTACTGTTTCTTTTCCATCGACCGACTTCACAGAAGCCACTGCACAGCTCCGAGCATCTATTGATCATATTCAATTAGAGCAGGTGCAGACTCGAGAACATGTAGAGGAGCTCAAATCTGAACTTTCACAGAAGATTACCAAACCCGAGCTCGCTTTTGCACAGTCTACCTCGCGACAAGTTGTGGTCTTTAGGGCTCAAATCAATGACGTCCGAAAGGAGGTACATGTTCAAAAAGCTATTTTGTCTCAAGAATTTACTTCATTACTTTTGGAAACATAGGAGGGCCTCAATACTCTTCGTGCCCAGCTCTCTGAAATCATTGTCTATATTAATAGAGGGCGCGATGAAAAAAGGGGGAAGAGAGTAATGGAGGTCCACAGCCTGGAGACAGAAGCAGACCTAGTGGAGGTGGAAGTGGTGGAAGCAGAAGTGAACCACCGTCGAAGAGAGGAAGTGGTTCGCACAGAGGAAGAGGAAGTAGAAGTTCTAGATTTATTCGATGGTTTTCTTGAGCAGTTTTTACAAATTCAGTTCTTGTACAAAACTCTTGTACTTAGCCGTTCTGAGTGAATATATATAGCAAGAGTTGGATTAATTTATATTTTGTCTCTTTTAAGTCGTAAGATACTAAGTTTTGTCATCACAAAAAAGGGGAAAATTTTTAAGATAAAATTTATAAGTTTTGGTGATAACATAAACAAGACAAAGAACTGAATTTAAGCTATCGGATCTGGAATATAGTTTATCAGATTTGGACTAAGTAATCGGGTTAAGGACTTAACCGATTAGGCGTTTACAGCAATTCAGATCCGAGAGATTCGTTCAGAGGTTTACGTATCAGTTCAGTACAGAGGTTTTGTAAACAGATCGAATCAGAATTATTCAGTTCAGAGACTCACTTCAGTACAAAATCTATTTGGTTCAGAGGTTTATTCTTTACAGATCAGATCAGACCAGAGGTTTCTAAGATACAGAACAGAGAGGTATTTCAGTTCAGATCTCAGCATGCTATTCGTAGAAATATTTCAGATCAGAAGGAGTAAACCTGAGATTCGATGAAACAATTAAGGAATTTGGTTTCATCAAGAATCCCGAGGAGCCATGTGTATATAAGAAGATAGTTAAAAGCGCTGTGACATTTCTCGTACTTTATGTTGATGACATTCTACTCATTGGGAATGATGTAGGAATGCTGCAGTCAACAAAAGTATGGTTGTCTAGTAGATTCTCGATGAAGGACATGGGTGAAGCATCCTATATTCTTGGAATACAGATCTATCGGGATAGATCAAAACGGATGCTCGGACTCACCCAAGCTACCTACATCGATACCATACTTAAGCGGTTCTCTATGGAAGAGTCCAAGAGAGGACACCTACCTATGTTCCACGGGGTAACTCTATCTAAGTCTATGTGTCCAAAGACTGATGAGGAGATAGAGAGTATGGCACGTGTGCCATATGCCTCGGCAATAGGTAGTATTATGTCTGGCATGATCTCAACTAGACCGGATGTCGCATATGCTCTGAGTGTCACGAGCCGCTACGAGGCCAACCCCGTCCAATTGCATTGGAAGGCTGTGAATGATATTCTTAAGTACTTACGAAGGACTAAGAATATATTCATGGTCTACGGGGGTGGTGAACTGAAACTGGAAGGCTACACTGATTCTAGCTTCCAATGTGACGTGGATGATTCGAAGTCTACCTCTGGATTTGTATTCATGCTCAATGGTGGCTGTCTCTTGGAAGAGTTCCAAGCAAGACACCATCGCGGATTCAACCACTGAGGCTGAGTACATCGCAGCATCAGCTGCTGCTAAGGAGGCAGTTTGGATAAGGAATTTCGTCCAAGAGTTGGGCGTCATTCCTGATGGAGTTGGTCCAGTCCCGGTGTACTGCGACAACACGGGTGCCGTTGCGCAAGCAAAGGAGCCTAGGTCTCACCAAAGATCCAAACATATACTGAGGAAATACCACATAATCCGGGATATTGTGGCTAGAGGTGACATAGCAGTTGAGAGAGTCGCCTCTGCGGACAACGTTGATGATCCACTTACGAAGCCCTTGCCAGGACCGTTGTTTGAAAAACATCGCAAAACAATGGGACTGCGTTTGATGAGTAGTTGGCTATAGGGCAAGTGGGAGATTGTTAGAGTAGATGCCCAACTAGCCAACTTGTGGCGTGTGGATTTTATAGACTCTTGTATATGACAATCTTTATATATGATATTCGCATTTATTTATGGAATTCTTTATTTTAATTATGATTTAACAATTGTGTTGGATAAAGACCTAGAATGCACCATAGTGTATGTTAGATGTGATAGTGGATATGATGGCTATCATGAAACACATCTAATAGTCACTGCGTATTCTGAATTCGTTCCTAGTCGATTGGGCCGTCAAAATGAGGATAAGCCGCCCGAGCTTGAGACTAGCATCTGCGATGTGAAGTACCATGTTTCATTGGTAGGGAACATTGTGATGTTCTGAGCATGCAGATGGATAGTGACCTGGTGATCTATCGAACTACCTTCGTTCGGACTTTCCAAGTGGTTACCATTTGTCGAGTGGATAAGTCCAAGGTCTTGGTTGTACTGATTAGTCCTCACGACTCGAAACGTCATTGAGACTCTACATGATAGGCGTCTCACTTTGACCCGTTTTCCGACTCACTTGGGGTCATTAGGCGGCGGGATTGGGTGAGATCCCGATGCATGTAGGAGTCGATGCTTCGTTGTCGAGGATTCACCGCTCGCTTACATGCGTGGATATCCTATGCTATATGAGGAGATAATAGTGTATAAATCTCTGGCCAGAGTACTAGAAGTGTTTTAGGTAAGTGGGTTTACCTAGTTACACTCGCGATGTCACTATTCGATCTCCAAGATGTACGCATAGATATCGGATCTCTAGCGACTCTCGATTTACCAATGGTCGTTGATTTGATCGGGATATATGTGTTGAAAGGACCGTACTTTACGCTAACCACGACCAACAGGCACTATCAGTGATACCTAGGGATCATGGCGCGATGTTGCTAGGCGCTTTACCATGATCCGTTGGGCAAGTCCGAAATTGTGATTTCGGGGCCACAATGGTTGTGGGCCCACGGCTAGCTATATCCTTGAACCATTGAGGGTCACACAAGTACTAGATTCGTAATTCCCGCAGGGAAACTGAGCTCAATGTGTTGAGCATAGGAAGAGGATTTTAGGGAGTGCGACTTCCTAAAACTCAACAGGGGTGAAATTGTGATTTCCCACTGTTGAGGGGCAAAACTGTCATTTGGACTAGGTAATCTGAAAAATTGTTTTTCGCATCATGATATTCAGTTTTGGAAACTGATTCGATCGGTCCGATCTGATCGTCGATCGAAGTTATGATGAAACCGCAGTGATTTAAATGAACCGAACGTTCATATATTGGACTGGGCCCGTCCCAGGTCCAATGGGCCGGTTCAAGCCCATGTACCATCCTTAATAACTTAAGTTGGTCTAGGGCTACAATTAATCACTACACAACTCATAACCTAGCCTCCATCTATCACACACGGCCGCCCCACTCTACCTCTCCTCCCTCTCGGCCGCGCCACTTCTCACGCGCCGCCGCCGTCGGCCACGCGCCGCCGCTCCCTCGCCGGACTTGTTCCGGCCATCGTGAAGAGGTGTTTCCGATCGTTCCAAAATCCATCAGCTTTCTAGTGCAGGCTGATTGGAGGAAGATTGAATCCGATCGTGGACTTGATTGGAGGATCTACCGTCGCCTACTGTGAAGAGCCAGTTTTCTTGTAAATCTGGTTGGAGCCAGGAGCCTAGACGCCAGCAAGGTAGCAATCTATGAACGCCCTATGTATGTTTGTAGATTTATTTTATGTATTGAACACTTTCCGGGCCAATTTTTGTTTTCCGCTGCGCCCCCGGGAAGTGGGATCCGGATCCGCCACCGTATGCCAACAACATCCCTTATTGGAACGAGGTATATAAGTCACAAAATACATGGCGACGTGCTCCCAATTCCATTGAGGCACTTCTAAACTCTGCAACAATCCACCAGGTCTCATTATCTCGGCTCTGACCTATTGGCAGTTCTGACATCGTGCTATAAATCCAGAGATGTCATTCCTCATACCTTCCCACTAGTAGTGAGACTTCAAGGCATGATACATCTTCTTCTCACCCGGATGCACACTGTAACGACTACAATGGGTCTCGTTCAAGATTGTTTCCTTTAGATCAATCAAATTCGGAACATCCACTCTACCACGAAATCTCAAGCATCCATCAGAAGCAACAGCAAAATCCTCTGACTGACCATTTGGATACAGAGACATTTCCTACTACAATTTTGATGCATTTCAACACGGTCTGAATGCAGACGGTTTTGTTGATTTCTTTGTACAGCCAGATATACAGATAATCTCTTCTAGTTCCAGTTCAAGCTCAGAGAGTTCTTCTAGTTCAGCGTCTTCCAGTTCTTCTTCCCGTGATTCCAGTATGCACTTTTCAGATGACATTCCTCAGATTCACATGCCTACTGTTTCTTTTCCATCGACCGACTTCACAGAAGCCACTGCACAGCTCCGAGCATCTATTGATCATATTCAATTAGAGCAGGTGCAGACTCGAGAACATGTAGAGGAGCTCAAATCTGAACTTTCACAGAAGATTACCAAACCCGAGCTCGCTTTTGCACAGTCTACCTCGCGACAAGTTGTGGTCTTTAGGGCTCAAATCAATGACGTCCGAAAGGAGGTACATGTTCAAAAAGCTATTTTGTCTCAAGAATTTACTTCATTACTTTTGGAAACATAGGAGGGCCTCAATACTCTTCGTGCCCAGCTCTCTGAAATCATTGTCTATATTAATAGAGGGCGCGATGAAAAAAGGGGGAAGAGAGTAATGGAGGTCCACAGCCTGGAGACAGAAGCAGACCTAGTGGAGGTGGAAGTGGTGGAAGCAGAAGTGAACCACCGTCGAAGAGAGGAAGTGGTTCGCACAGAGGAAGAGGAAGTAGAAGTTCTAGATTTATTCGATGGTTTTCTTGAGCAGTTTTTACAAATTCAGTTCTTGTACAAAACTCTTGTACTTAGCCGTTCTGAGTGAATATATATAGCAAGAGTTGGATTAATTTATATTTTGTCTCTTTTAAGTCGTAAGATACTAAGTTTTGTCATCACAAAAAAGGGGAAAATTTTTAAGATAAAATTTATAAGTTTTGGTGATAACATAAACAAGACAAAGAACTGAATTTAAGCTATCGGATCTGGAATATAGTTTATCAGATTTGGACTAAGTAATCGGGTTAAGGACTTAACCGATTAGGCGTTTACAGCAATTCAGATCCGAGAGATTCGTTCAGAGGTTTACAAGGAGCAACAGATAAAGAGAGCAAAAAGGGGATTTATTCGTAAAGAATAAAGATCGTGAAGCTTTTACATTTGAAACAGCTTAGAGCATATTTCGGCTCAGAGCTGAACAGATTTCAGATCACAGCTTCAGATCTTATCAGCTATTTGATCCAGATGATTCAACGATCAAGATTAAACCAGATAAATCTTGTATGACAAATGGCATGAAAGAGATTCAAGATCAGAGCAATTTAGAGTATATTCTACAGGACGCAGAGTTGGTGTAGCGACCCGAGTTTTCTTAAAGGGAAATTAGGAACTTTGGGGTTCAAAGTGAAAAGTATAAAAATTTCGATCTTAACTATTATAAGAATTCGCTACTAAATTCTGGAATAAATTACAAATAAACGCAATTTATATTTAGTAACTAGAAGACAAATCTGAATATACAAAAGACGCGGAATGAAGTACATATCTGCTCAAGAGAGACGAAACTGTATAAAACTTTTCAATAGTATGTCTGGTACAGATTCCAACCAAAATAAACAAAATAGGAATCTGTCATTATACATAACAATATTTAAAGTTCTGTACAACAAAAATCTGAATCTCAAGAACAACGGAATCTGATGTCCACGATAAACACAACTTTCCGTTCAGCTCATCACCATCCAGCTCCCTACTGCTCATTACCTGCACTCAATGAAAACTAGTGAGCCTAGGAGCTCAGCAGGTAAAATCTGGAATACTGACAGCACATAACACAAGCAAACGATATCTGATACTGTACTGGAATTTGAATCTGAATAGCTTAATAAATAAATAAGCTAAAAATGATAACTGTGAAATCTGAATGAATTGAAAGCATAACCATAACCAAGTTCTGAAAACATTTTCTTTCCTTATAAAAAGAAACATCTTTAAACTTTTTCTTTCCTTATAAAAAGAAACATCTTTAAACTTTCTACAGAGTTGTGATTAAAATCACACTTGCACTCTTTCTTTTCTTTTCTGGTAATTATGAACTAGACACTTGCACAGTGGTTCCGGTCGTTTGATCAAACTCTCCTCTGATATCAGGGGCTGGGATAAATCCCATCTATGTGAAGGGAACTACAGACCTGTCAGTCTGGAACTCTGATCCTTCCTGGGAAAGGGACTACAGTTTCTCTCAACTATAATCTTGTCCCTTTCCATTGAAGGGGCACACTGGATCGTCAACCAGGCACTCACCCTCCCTGGGATACCATCTGTTGCCTAATCATAATCTGTAAAACTTTTCTAAAACTTTCTTTCTGCTCTTTATTTCGTAAAGTCTATTTTTCTTTTCTTTCTGATACGGTTTTACTGGTTTTCATTGTCTAATAATGTTCTGAGACTTAATGAGAATTCTCTGTAAAACTTGCGAAGATGAAAACTGAATAAAGTCACTCGAAACTGTTCGAATGAATCAAATTAATCTTTCGTATTAAAGCGGAAATGAATAAGGAATTCAAATATGTACTTTCTGTACCAATTGAAGAAGAATCGAAGGCTAAAAAGACGGAATCTGAATTGTGCAAGTATCTCAGCGAAGAAGAAAGAAATCAGATTTTGCCTGTTGGTCAACTCAGATGTCAACGGAGTCATTATAATCAAATGGAGTCGTTCAGATGTCAATGGTCAACAGTAGTCAACTCAGATGTCAACGGACAACACAATATTGCTAAACAATTCAGATTTGAAACAAAACTCGCATATGAACTTCGAATGACATAGAAACAGAACTCTAACTTAGAATCTGTTCAATATGAAAATTCAGCTTTTGGTTTAAGAACCAGAATTCAGACTTAGTCATAAGAACAAACACAATCAACAATAGAAACCTCAGTCTGAAGAAATTGAAGATCTCAAGAAATTTCTGGAAATGATCGAATAAGCTACTTGTAAGCTACTTCGAAGAAAATCTTTTAGAAAACTCAAGAATTAACAGGAAGAACATCATCAAACACGTTCTAAAATCTTTTTCTGAATCAAAATATAGTAAACACGTACTTTTTCATAAAAACAGAACATAAACTTTCTTTTCTTTGAAGAACAGCCGTGGCTATCTTCAATTCTTTAAAACGCATACAAACATGCATACATAACTGAATATATGCTTCATGAGTGTAGCAAGAAACAGAGTTTACTTGCCTGAATTTTGCAACACAATCACAGTAGAAATCCGGCAATCACGTACGCACCGCTTGTCTCCTTCAAAAACTTTGAAAGGTTTTGCTCGATTTCTTCAACAGAGAGCACCGCTTGCTTTTAAGAAAATATTTTTATTTGTAAATAATGATGCATGATGTGTCTAACACCCTATATATATGAATTAAAATTCTTAAGGAAGAACATGTTTAATCAATATGTCAAAGATCTTTTAAAAAGTGCTACTCTATTTTAAAGTGAAATCTGATGCCTCGAACCGAGCTATTTTATTTGAAAAGAAGGATTCAATTGGATTGTAAGGATCAACCAAACAGCTCCTGCAACTGCATTCTAAAATTTCGAAATCAATTCACTATGGCAGGAACTGATTAACGCATAAGCTCATATCTGACTCAACTCAACGTATAAATGAAAATGAAAGCTGAATTCACATATCTCAAGTCTGAAATTCAACTAAATTAAAAGCTGAATAAATTAGCATTTCCATTTAATCTCTCAAATCTTATATCTTTCTAATTGTGGCCATAAAAATGTGTGGGCGTTACAATTCTACCCCCCTTAAAAGAATTTCGTCCCCGAAATTACTTACTTAAAGAGATCTGGGTAGCTTTTCTGCATATCAGATTCGACTTCCCATGTAGCTTCTCTTTCTGAGTGGTTTGCCCACTGAATCTTAATCATAGGGATAGCCCTGTTTCTTAACTTACGATTTTCTTTTGAAAGAACCTTCTCTGGAACCTCTTCCTAAGTCAAATCTGGTGATAACTGAATAGGTTCATGTCTAAGTACATGCAAAGAATTTGCAACTTATTTCCTCAAAGCTGAAATGTGAAACACATTATGGACAGCTGACATTTCTGGAGGCAAATCTAATCGGTAAGCTAAAGTCTCGATTCTTTCCAGAATCTGAAATGGTCCAATAAATCTGGGACTCAGCTTTCCTTTTCTTCCAATAAATCATCCGAGTGTTGGAGGATGAACTAGCCAAGGTCAGAGAGCGTGTTGGTTTTATCAGGCTAAGGCTGGTCTTCCTTTAACTTTTCCAGAGAAGTCTACTGACCGCGCTAAATCAGTGGACATCACTCATGGTTTCTCCTGGCTCAAAGCTCAGCTCAGCTTGCTCAGCTCACTTTTCCTGAATCAGCTGAGCAACCTTCCTTGATCAAGACAATGCCTGAGGGAGCTATGATGATGGTGGTCATGGAACCGGTTTCTCACTGTACTGAGAAAATCTCATCTGAAATTCCTCAAATTGATGGAGCGGATACAGCTCCAGTGGAGGAGAAACCGGCTCCAGTAGAGGAGCAACTGGCTTCTGCAGATGAGCATTAGGCTCAAGCTGATTTTATTCCATCTAGTCCACCTGATTCTGGTATTTCTCTTCATTCATGTTCAGATTCAGATAATAATATGGAACATCAGGTTCCCAGCTCTTAGGGTTTGGATATTGTACATTTTACGGCACCGCGAGCTGATAAAGCAGTAACACCAGGTTTTGCCCAAGTTGTCTCTTTAGATCAATCGCCTATCTGCATTTCTACAAGTACCCCAGAATCATTTGATATTGTTTCGGAAATTACCACGATGAAAGGATTCGTTGCGTCTTTCGAATCCTCTGTTACAAAAATGCGGTATGAACAGGCTTATCTAAAATACGACTCTCAATAGTTCAGGCAAGTGTTTTATAGGAGGATGGATGACTTGGTGGCCAACATCAATACTACTCAGTCGGTGTTGGGAACCAATTTAGTCCGCCCAATTCATGAAAGTCATCAGTATCTTCCTAATGAGATTACATCACTCATTTCGCATGTTGTTGAAGTCGTTGTGGAAAACATCTAATTATAACCTCTAAAAATTGAAAGCTATTGGGTCTAAATATGTGATGCAAGTATGAAAGCAGAAAGCCGTAAACTGAAAACTCTAAAGAACTCATATGTTTGTTTATGGAAGTTCGGAGTTGAATCTCCTACGTCTCCCCTTCTTCCAAACTGGAGGATTCCACTAGAAGACTTTGATTATTACAGCTCCTGCAATAACCCAATCCAACAGCCAGCAAACTGCGAGAACCCCTAACACTCCACGCTTCACACCAGCCCGCAAACTGCGACACTATAACATTTTTAATGTCTCTGTTCAAAGACTATAATGATTTGTGTTTCTCACATTCACGCTAAACTGTTCTGCTCATCTCTCAATATGTGAGTAAATGTTTGTGTGTGAGATATACAGTGTAAACTCACTCTTTCTCAAATATTCTCTCACACGCTGGAAAGTTCTTTCCAAAGCTGATATCATCATCTTGTTCCCTGTTTGTGAAGTCTACTATAATTATTTTGCATTTAAGCTCTTGACTATGCACCAGCTCACACCTGGGCAAAGCTCTCAGCTTGTACACCAGCTTCCACCTGTGTATACCAGCTCTCAACTATTTCACATGCTCTCTCTCTTTTCTGTATTTCGTGCATATATGCCTCTGTGTGCAATCTTGTCCTCTTCTTCTATGTATATGTAGCCTTTGATGAATTATTACCGTTGAAGACATCCCTTATTTTGTGCCTGTCAATCTGATCTACATCCATGACATAAGGCTCTTTCTTATTTTGGCTTTCAATGGTTCTTTCCTCTTTTGGTGAAATTCAAAGGCTCTTTCAGCTCGGACAAAAATAGTTTTGTCCTCGCTTGTTCTGCTCGTTGCTCGTATGGTTTTCTTGACTTCGTTTGACCAGCTCTGGTCTAATCTGCTTTGCTGTTCCTCTGAGCTGGTCCCTGAGATGATCCTCTATGAAGCTCCCTCTAAGCTGTTCTTGCTTTGCTTCGTACAATTCTGACTATTTCAGTTCTACACTGTACAGCTCTGATCTGTGTCGACCTTATTTGTACAGCTCTGAGCTATTTTGTTCTTCACTGTACAGCTTTGATCTGATCTGTTCTATGCTTTGAGCTTCTCTAATCTTCGCTAAACTGATCGACTCTCTGTTGAATCTATCTGTACTACTCCATCTTAGGCGTTCTCAACTGTTCTGTTCGGATTCTGCTCTGAGCTATTCACTCTGAATTGAATCATCTGATCTGATCTGTTGAACTGTAAGCTGAACTCTGATCTGCACTTGATCTTTGAACTGAACGCTTCTCCCCTGAGCTAAAACCTACTCTGAATTGGTTTCTTCGGTGCTGATCTTCTCTCTAAGCTGGATCAGCTTGGATTTCGTCCGCTGGACCAGTTTGGGCGTCCCCTACTGTTCCACCTTGGACGTCTTCTTAATTGCACTCAGTTCGTCACTTTCAGCTTGCGTTTGATCTGCTTCAGCTTGCTTCTTCAGCTCACAGCTGATTTGCTCTAGCTCACTTCTGATCTTCTACAGTTTGCTTCTTCAGCTCGCAGCTGATCTGAACCATCTCGCTTCTAATCCACTACAGTTCGGTTCTTCAACTCCCGTCTATTCTGAACTGCTACACTTTGCCCTACACGCTCAATCAAATCGTTAGAAATATAACAACATATTTTGTATTTATCAAAATTAAGATATGATGCAATTTGTGTTTATCAAAATTAAGATCTGATGCAATTGGTCATCGTTGGTTGGCTGAGAGGGAATACCTTGCAGCATCCCAAATGTCAAAGAAATCTCTCTGATCGATGCATCTCAGAAATATCAAAATTAATCAATGGGCATGATAACTGACAAAGATGAAATCGGTTTCCGTGTAAATATGTGTTGACCTCTGGTGAGTCGATATCATAAACGAGCCACTTGAATTGGAGACAAATAAATAGAAAATTAATATGAGATGTACAAATTTTTATTACCAAATTTGGCATAAATCTGATTTATTTATGATCTGATTATGGTTACTTGCCCCTCTACCAAATGGTCAAGCATGTCTCTCATGGTACGTACAGAATGACATACAGTGTGTGTCCACGAGAACCCACGCTTCCACCTACAATATGAATGATTATTGTTTTTAACGTAATATAAAATTTAACAAACTACGTTCATATAAGAAAAACACAAAAAGTAAATACGCAACGCCATACGATGCGATAGGTTGACTCTGAAGTGCATCTGCAGCATGCTCCTATGCAGTAGAGCATTCGGTATCTATCTAAACAAAATACGATGATCCTTGACCATGGCCATATCTACAACAACATAGAATTGGATAATCAAGTCAAAAATATATATGAAATTGTCATGCATATAACAGTGCAATCATATCTATAGAATCTGAATGGGTCCACAAATTTCAACCTTTTGCCCCATTGCAGTGATACATAACTCTCTATATAAGTATGTAAGCACGGCAGAACACCAACTTTATGTATTTACCCTATCAATATCTGTTCGTCCCTAACTGGGGGGAGGGGTGTTCGTGAGCTCTGTCACAACTCACGTAGGTTCTCTCACGGCCGAAACACCAACCCCGTGAGTTACGTGCATTTAAAAATTTTTGAATGGAGAAACCAGCACGCAACTAAATCAGATCGCATAAATATAGAACCAGCTCAGTGCTAGACCAGCGCAGTGCATGAGCCTGATTCTAACTGGTGACTTCAACCAGCTCAAATGAAAGAACGGTCGATCTAGTAGAGTTAATCCTTGAGTTTCAATAGCTTAGTGTTCTTGAATTAAAGTGCACAGAGATATAGATTGAGTAATGAAGTTAAATCATGCGGAAAATAACTCAACCTGAACTCTTATATTTGAAAGCTCTTTAAACAGTTTTTATGCGTAGTAAAAAAACATGCAATGTGTATGTATGAATGAGGAAAGCAATTAAGGAAATACATTGCGATTTGTTTATGGAAGTTCGGAGCAAACACTCCTAGATCTCCCCTTCTTCCACAATCGGGAAGGATTCCACTAGAAGGCTTTGATTACGGCGACCCTTCGCTGCAACCCACTCCTACGACCACAGCTGCAAGAACTCCTAGCAACACCACTGCACACTAAGCCCACAAGTTGTGTGTCTAAGAACACTTCTTTAACACCTCAGTGAGAAATTCTACACACACTTCTTTAACGTCTCAGTGCGAAATACAACTAGACTTGTTTAACGTCTCTATCCAAAGACTACAATTGAGAGTTTTAAATTGATTCACTCATTTTTCTATTTCGCTCAACTCTTGAATATCTGAGAATCATGTTTGAGATTACAGTGTATACTTAATCTCTCAAAGATAAAATCTCACACACTGGGAAGTGCTCCTGTTCGAGCTGGTTTTCCCAATGTCTTCCCTGAGCTTGTGTTGTGCGTTCTTCTATGTTTATATTTTGGTTCGCACAACACTTCGCTCTTCTTGCGCTCTTCTTTTCTTTTGTGCGCCTTTTACTCTCTCCTTGTCTTCTCTCTCTATTCTTCTTGTGCACTGCTCTGTTATTTATAGCCTGACGCGGAGATTAATCCGTTGGACACAAATTAGTAGACATTGAAAGTCTTCTGACACTGTTGTACTTTGTGTCTTTTATCCATAAATGCGTTGCAGGCTTTTCTTTACTTTAGGCACGTGAGCACTGTATTTTGAGAATACATTACAAGCAAGTCGATTTGAATACTAAACAGTGTATGTCGTATAGCATTGTATTCAAATATCTTTTCTCGTAGATTTGATAGCATCTGTCATGCTATCTGAGCTGGTTTGACCTTAACCAGCTTGCCAGCTTGTTCATCATTCTGGTCTGCGCAGAGCTGGTCTTGTTCGAGATGGTTTATTCTTCAAGCTGTTCAAGGATATCTTCTTCTCCTCTCGTTTGCAACCGCTCTAGAGCTGATGTTCATCATCTTCAGAGCTTATAGTTCCTCTATCTAGCATATTTTATGATTGTTCATGACTTTGCTAGATAGAGTCCCTTCTTCTTTGATCAGCTCTTGTCCAGCTGATTTGTCCTTAACCAGCTGGTTTTTAACCTGCTCCCTATATCTGAGCAGACTCTTCATTTGAGTTGTTCTCCAAGCTGGTCTTCTTGGGTAAACCAGCTTGGCTTTATGGAGACTGATCGAGTACCCAGCATGAAGATTCTTCCTCTTCCTCATGGGTCTCTTCAAGCTTGTACAGCCTCTTATTTGAACAGCTCGCATGTCTTAGTTGACCTCCCAGCTGGTCCTTCAATTGGTTGCTCAACTGAATTCTTCGTACTGTGCTAATGATCTGATCTGCACTCGATCACTACGCTTGTACTCGGCTTCGCACTCAATCATTGCCCTTGTACTCTGTACTTGATCTGCGCTTGAGCCGTTCTGCACTTCAACATTCTGTG
Organism: Dorcoceras hygrometricum; assembly: GCA_001598015.1. Taxonomy (NCBI): domain Eukaryota; kingdom Viridiplantae; phylum Streptophyta; class Magnoliopsida; order Lamiales; family Gesneriaceae; genus Dorcoceras; species Dorcoceras hygrometricum. The sequence continues at coordinate 31,017 of KQ990592.1, read as the reverse complement.
CTTGAACTCTGCTCTTCTAAATACTCTGCACTTGATCTATGTTCCGCTGCTGCTCCAAGCTAGTGAACCAGCTTGGTGTTCCCTGCACTTCTGGAAGTGAACTGTTGTTCCATCTTGTGCGTCCCCTTACTGTTCCAGCTAGATATCTTTGACCAGTACAGCTCAGGCATCCCCTCACTGTTCCAGTTTGGATATCTTCACGTCTACTCCAGTCTTAGCAAATTGCGTATGTCACGTAGAGCGTTAGTACAATAATAGCAGATTTTCTGTGAATCAAACTTAGATTCTGATTTGTATAACCAGATCCAACAATATCTTCAAGAAATTGTAAATACATAAGCTTAACCGCAACGCTCTCTGAGTCTGGAAACATGCAACCACCGATAATTAGTAATGAAACGTACCGAAATTGTGTAACATCCTCCTCTATGTTGTAGTCAGTAATACCATGGTTCAGACAGTGGTTTCTCAGAGCAGTAAGATAAAGGTGGGCTCCTTTAATGCGATTGGCTTCAGGCTCTCACACACATTTTCACTCACATATGAGAGCCTAAAGCTGAATAGATTAAATGAGTGGATCACAAACAAACAAATCATTGTAGTCTTTCTCACTGAGATGTAAAATAAATGTTAGACAAGTCACACAGCCTGCGAGCTGGTGTGCAGTTGAGCATCTAGGAGTTCTCGCAGCCGAGGGCTGTTGGATCGATTTTGTACAAGTGGTTGTATAAATCAAATCTTCTGGTGAATTATTCCAGCAATGAAAGAATGGGGGACATAGGATATTGAGCTCCGAACTTCAAGAATCAAATATGCAGCGTATTTTCTTTATAGTTTCGTTTGCAGCTTTCTGCATCTCGCACTACTTGTTTTAAATCAGTTTTAAGATTTCAATTTTAAGAGAGTATTTCGGGTTCCTTTCCGGATGATTTTTCATCATACCTGATCTAATTCTCGGTTGAAACCTTTCAAGAACTTGAGCTATTGCAGCTCGTATTTTCATAGATCAGATCACACGCGATCTGAACCAACACGCAGCGCTGCTCCGTGTTGATCCAGCTTAGGCGCGATATGTCTTTTGGTTATTGCGTGCTGTTTTTCAAAACTTTTTTTAATGTACGTAATCTGTATTTTAGATCCAAGAATTGGTTCCTAAGCACTGTGAGAGCTCACGCCACCCCCTTTTTCGTTTCCATCAGTTTTAGCTAAAATAACCAAAAAAATTGAATTATATTGTTGGAGTTTTATTTGTCACTCACTTGAAAATATTTGAATTATATTGTATTATTAGTATTATTTTTCAAATATTCATTTTTAGAGTTAAAATTTATAATATATTTTTCATTTATTGTTTATATTTTATGGTATTTATTTAAATTGTAATTATGTACCTTTGTAAATTAGTTAAGAAATTTTAAAACTTGTCTCTCGTTAATTTTAAGTTTCAAATATATTATTTTACTTTTCCATTTTATCTGAATTTACTCATTTGTTAATTTATATTTATGCTTGATACATATGTTTAATTTAGATTTATTTTTTTATTTTATTTAAAAAACGAAATGTAGTGGAATGATTAAATTACATTTATGATTTACTGTGTTTTAATTAGTGGTGATAAACTGAAAAAGTTAAATGTTATAAATGATTAATTAATGATTTTCATTGACAGAGTTCTAATTAGTGGTACAAATTGAAATATTGCACTAAATATTATTTTTGTCCATACAGAAATGGATACTGTGAATGCTTTTATCTAATTTGGTGGGTATGTGATTGTTGCTGATAGAAGGGTTGGATATAATATCCCCGCAACTAGGCCCATGAGAATCTCACGGTGTATTACATTTTCTCAATTGATACATGATGTTCATCGCATGCTTACGATCGACCAATCTCAGTTTCGCATTAAACTGTCAATGAAATATTAATATAACATAATGTCTAGTTACATTGAAGAATACGTCAACATAACAGATGATGATGGTCTGCAATTTATGCTGGATTTGCCAACATTAGGCTGTCTTTATCTATATGTGGAGACAATCCCGATATCTGACGACACGACACATCATGATCTTCGGTCAGTCATGCCTATCAAATGATCAAGCATGTCTCTCATGGTACGTACGGAATGACGTACAGTGTGCGTCCAGGAGAACCCACGTTTCCACCTACAATATGAATATTAGTGTATGTGACGTAATATAAAAATATAACAAACTACGTTCATATAAGAAACACATAAAAGGTAAATACGATGCGCCATATGGTGGGATTGGTAGACCCTGAAGTGCATCTGCAACATGCTCTGATGCAGTAGAGCATTGTTGGTATCTATCTGGACAAAATACAGTGATCCTCGACCATGCCCAAATTTACAGCAACGTTGAATTTTATAATCAAGTAAAAAAAATATACATATATGTATTTGTCATGCATACAACAGTTCTATCATACCTGCAGAATCTGCACGGGTCCGAAAATGTCCACCTTTTTCCCCATTGCAGTACTAAATAACTCTCTAATAAGTATGCAAGCACGGCAGAACCCCAACTGTACGTGTTTATCCTATCAATATCTTCAAGAAATTGTAAATATATAAGCTTAACCGCAGCACCCTCTGAGTCTGGGAACATGCAACCACAGAAAATGAGTAATGCAACACAGCGAGAATATTGTGTAACATCCTCCTCTGTGTTGTAGTCAGTAATAACATGGTTTAGACAATGGTATTTCAGAGCGGTAAGATAAAGGTGGGCTCCTTTAATGCGATTTGTTTCAGGCGTGAAACCCAAGAAATAAGTACAATGTTGTTGCAACTGGGGTTTCGTATACGTTGTATCCCTGCCAGCGAGAGGCAATCCATCAATATTAATCCCCCATATCATTGCCACATCTTACAGGGTTATCATTGTCTCGCCCACAGGGAGGTGGAATGTATGAGTTTCTCGTCGCCACCTCTCCACCATGACCGAAATCAAATAATTATCAAAATTTTATGGGCCCCGATTGTAGAATACCATAGAAGCCCATGTGATCGAGATGGTGACTTACACGAAGGTGAATTCCAGCCCACACCACTGTCCATAACGATTTATTCGATCGTCGTGGTGGAATGACTATATCCATATCTTCGGTAGTAATGTTGTTCGAAATATGACCATCGCGTAAATATAATACATTATCGACGTTCTCGGTCATCCTACAATTGATAAATTAATGGGTATCGGTCAGAAATACAGCTTCATTACAAGTCAACTATGAATAAAATATTTATAAGTACATAAATCTATTTATAAAATAATAGATTACAAAAGATATATAAATGCTATTTTAAAAGGAATAATCTCACCAAATAGATGATATCAATTTATAAAACAAAACGTACGGAAGTGTATTTATTCTTGTAATATTTGCATTTAATAGAAGTTAAATATTCACTAGTATATTTCATCAAGTTGAGTTAAATACCATGTCTTTATCTTATATATAGGTTTAACAAATATTATAATTATAATATAAAATTATCTTATGTAATCTAAGTTATAAATATTATAAGTTATAAATATAATAATTATAAAAAATTATAATATTAAATTATCTTGTGTAATCTTAAAATTATAGGAAATATAATCTCAGTTATAATTAAATGAGTATAATATACTATCTTTATCTTATAAATATAAACAATTATAAATCTTATAATTGGTTAAATAATGTTGATATGCAAATAATATGCCGTCTATATTAGACTAACAAAATTACTAATAAACATTCGAATAAAAATAATACATAATAATTAACTTGTAATTGTTGATATGGGTACACTTTTTAAATTTAACCTAAAAATTAAAACAAATTATTATTATAAGCACACCTAAATAAAACATATTTTGAAACACATAAATTTTGGTAAGTGAACTGATGCCCTTTCTGAGTGTCTGTTCGTCCATGTAAAGAGGGGAGCCAACCAATATAATTAAAAATTATAATGTCAAAATATAAATACATTAAATAGGGAGAACGGATCGAGGTACTCACCAGAAGAAAAATTGAATGACAACAAATACTATAACGAAAGGCTAAAATGTAAAGATAAGAGAAACAAACGAAAGCGAAGGAACGAAGCAATCGAATGCAATGGAGGAAATGAGCGAAAAACAAAAGATCGACGGATACATATATATATACGCACAAAAATACGTAAAGCGATGAAATCAAAAGGTGAATCCGGAAATTGCTCGTAAAATTATACTGTGCACACAGCTCAGAATCCAGGATTTGGAATCCCGGATTATTATATTTTTAAAAACAATTTAATTTTGCAATCTTTTTCAAATTATTGTTTTAGTTTGTATTATTTTTTAAAAGGCCCTAACATTGTTAATTGAAGTACATTAACTTGATAGTAGTGTAGATAATTGGGAATGTACCGACATTTAGTGTATATTAGTTCTTCCATTCTTGAATTACACAAAATATCTCTATATGTCAGGCCCCGTGCTAATCAACAAAGATTACCGCACAATTAAGCACATAATCACGGAAGCGTAAAAACAGGGCTTAAAAATTTTCGAAATAATTTGGGCCTGAACTCAAATCGTCATTCAAAATATCAATAATCAAAATACGAGTTAAATCAAACTCATACAAAAACAGGTAACATCAAATATCAAATCAGATACAGATCCCCAATACATAAAAACACAGGGCATCCCCTGGTTCAATACATAATACAATAATAAACTGGGACTCAAGGAAATGGGGATCGACCAGCTGGCACTCCACTCGGTCCAGCTTGGTTACCTGTAGATCCTGCAAATGGTAACACAGACCCAAAAGACACAAAAGCAGGAAAAGAAATACGAGGTCAAGCCTCAGTACGAAGAGCCATCTAAAAACAGTAAATCATGCAACATGCTATAAATCAAGTTATGAAATGCATGAGGCTGTCAAGGAATCGGTAATCAAGACCAGTGTATCAACTGGTAAATCATCTCGGGTGAGCCTCTATACCACGCGCGGTGTATCAACCGGGGGAAATCATTGGTCCGTGATCTTCAGGGCCCATCAGCCCATCACAGCTCGGTGGTATTCCGAAACGACACTCAGTCGCTCACCACTCCGATGATAGCGTTGGACCTTTCAGGCACGACTCATCGGTCTGTCGGTCACACGTTGGCTCTCAATAAGGTCATCAATCAATCAGAAGGCTCAATATGTATGCATGTATGCCAAGAAATTTATATCTGATATCTACATGCACAATTTACACAAAACAGAACATACAATCAATAAATTCATCAAGTCTGCTTCACATAAACACACAACAGAAATCAAACAGATTTCATAACATGAAATATAGCCATGATCATGCTCAAAGCTGTTAAGAGCTGCTCCAATTCGTACCTCACAGCTTCAATCTACCTCACAGATTTCACCAGCCACGGCAAACTCACGGCCTAAGCAAAACAGATTCCTCCTGGCTTCGGCAACCACGACAGATACCCCTTAAGGCCTTAAATCCAAGATCTCACAAGAGCTGAAGACAGCTTCTGCTCAACGGAAATGAAAAATTCACGAACACGTAGATCCTTCAGGCTCCCTCAAATCGTTGCCTCTAGCTTCCTAGCTAGTATCAATCGAAAGAGCAACTCACAGGAAGATCAGCGCTACCAATATCGTTCAAAACAACGGCTGGAATCGGCAGAAATCTAGGGAAGAAATGTTCGGATGAACAGTAGCTATCGAGGGTTTGAAGATGGATATAAGAATTATCGGGTGGAAAATGCTCTAAGTATCGCTCAACACTTGACCATATAAATCTCCATACAACCCTGCTGTTCCCCTAAATCAGACGTCGAGTAATGCTACAGTAGAAATCTTACAACTGAATCCAACGTTTCTTCTCAACGGGAACAGCCGACACCAACAGACGTTTCACTTCAATTACACAACATCAAACGACAATGTACCAACTAATCGAAACGACGCCGCAGCATCCAACAGCTGAGAACAGATCTCTCTCAAAACGACCAACAGCTGAATCTAAAATAATATCAAAACGACAACGTAGAGGGACACGTCACCATCGCTGCTAACAGCTGATCAAACCAACGTCTGATCATATCAACGCATCAGATCCCTCTCCAGCTGATGACCAACACAACCAACAGCTGACACAAAGCGTTACACCCAAAACGCTGTTGTTCCAACTTATCCAAACGACGTAGTTTCGTTACCCGCTAAGAAATACTCTAACGAAACCAACAGCTGGTTCCTACACACTCACATCTGTCAGCGTTACCCCATAGCTGAACAAATATCTTGCAATAGCAACAGCTGTTTTGCGCTACAAAACCAGCAGTCAACTCTGCTGGGTTGACCAACACGCGACTGCTGATCACATCCTCGCGCTAACAGATCTCAACCAACACAAATGCGTTCGCTCGCTACAGTACCGTTGACCCTGGTTGACATCTGAATTACTCTACCCCACAGCAGTCAATCCAAATCGTTTACTTTCACCACTTAGCGTAGACATCTGATCCTCCAGCTGCTACCAACAGCTGAATTCCGAAAAACACCAAAATCTGAAACCCGATTCAACCAAATACTCCGAATCCATAAATCTGAAAATTACAATCCATAATTCACTACAATTCGTCAAAATCTGAAATTCGAAATCCCCAAAATCTGGTGACTAATCATATGCAAAACTGATTAACCACTATTCGAATTTCTCAATCCTCACATTCCCCTCAACTTAAGAGATTTCGTCCTCGAAATCAAAGGCAAACACAGGGGCAGAAACAATCAAACTTCCAAATCGAAACACAAAAAACTAAGCAAACTCGAATCAAAGCTTTGAAATTACCTGGAATTCTCAATGTCAGTGCTCAAATAGATGAGGCCAGTCTTGTCTCATCTTCTCCTCAACCTCCCAGATAGCTTCTTCTCGACCATTCTTACTCCATTGGACCATCACCAACGGAATTCTCTTGTTCCTCAACTGCTTCTCATTCCTATCCAGAATCTGCACTGAATATTCCACATAGCTCAAGGCAGAATCCAGCTCAAATTCGTCGATTCTCAAAACATGGGAAGGATCTGGCTCATATTTCCTCAACATTGACACATGAAAAACATCATGTATCGCTGCTAACTCATCAGGCAGCCTCAATCTATAAGCCAACTGTCCAATCCGCTCAAAAATCTCAAAAGGACCAACGAATCTAGGAGCCAATTTGCCCTTAAATCTGAATCTCATAACACTCTTGGGAGAAATCTTAAGAAACACACGATCACCAACCTCAAACTCTAACGGTCGACGTCTTCGGTTAGCCTAGCTGGTAAATCTATCTTGTGCAGCCTTCATCCTAATCCAAATCAAATCAATCTGATCTTTCATGTGCTGCACAAATTCAGGGGTAGAAATCTGTTTCTCACCAACCTCTTCCCAACAGATTGGAGATCTGCACTTGCGACCATACAAAGCTTAAAATGGAGCCATCCCGATAGTCACTTGGTAGCTGTTGTTATACGAAAACTCGACTAAGGACAAGGAATCCTGCCAGCCACCATTGAAATCCATCACCACTGCACGCAGCATATCTTCTAAAGTCTAAATGGTCCGCTCAGACTGACCATCTGTATGTGGGTGATAGGCTGTACTCATAGCCAATCTCGAACCCATCGCTGCCTGCAAGCTCTTCCAAAATCGAGATGTGAATCTTGGATCTCTATCGGACACTATCGAAATAGACACTCCATGAAATCTAACCACATGGTCGACATACAACTTCGCCATTTTCTTCATCGAACACCTCACAACATAGGGAATGAAATGGGCTGACTTCGAGAGTATCAATCACCACCCAAATCGCATCGCATCCCCTACTCGATCGAGGTAAATGAGTCACAAAATCCATGGCGATGTGCTCCCAATTCCATTGGGGCACCTCTAAACTCTGTAACAATCCACCTGGTCTCATCCTCTCTGCCTTGACCTGCTGGCAATTCAAACACTTAGCAACAAAACCAGAAATATCGCTCTTCATACCTGCCCACCAGTAGCGAGACTTCAAGGCATGGTACATCTTCCTCTCGCCCGGATGCACACTGTACCAACTACAATGCGCTTCATTCATGATAGTTTCTTTCAAGTCGATTAGGCTCGGAACCACCAATCTCCCTCGAAATCTCAGACACCCATCAGAAGCAACAGAAAAATCATCAGACTGACCACTTCGGGCTTTAATCCTCAACTCATGGATATAGGGATCAGTCCTCTGCGCTTCCCTAATGTCACTCACAATCTGTGGTTCAACCCGAATCGAAGAAATCAAGAAGTACTGATCACCCGGCTGAAATCTCCAACCAGAAGTACTCAAATGCTCGTAGACTCTCGAGACACTCAAAGATTCTAACATATTAGGATTGGCTTTCCTACTCAAAGCATCGGCTACTAAGTTCATCCGCCCAGGTTGATACTGAATCTCGCAATTGAAATCCTTGAGCAACTCCATCCAACGACGCTGCCTCATATTCAAGTCCCACTACGTGAAGATATATTTCAAACTCTTGTGGTCCGTGTACACACAAATTCTTCACCATACAAATAGTGTCGCCAAATATTCAAGGCAAACACAATCGCAGCCAATTCTAAATCATGGACGGGGTACCTCATCTCGTGAGGCTTCAACTGTCGAGACGCATACGAAATCACGTACCCGTTATGCATCAGAACACATCCCAATCCATTCAGAGAAGCATTGGAGCATACAACAAATCCTCCAGATCCAGACGGTAGAGCCAAAACAGGAGCAGTAGTCAACTTCTCCTTCAACGTCTGAAAACTAAACTCGCACTCGTCAGTCCAAACAAACTTCCTATCCTTCTGAGTCAACTGAGTCATAGGCCTGGCTATCGAGGATAACTTCTCGATGAAACGTCTATAATAGCCAGCCAATCCAAAGAAACTACGGATCTCGGAAACATTCCTAGGTCTCTCCCAGTTAAGAACTGCTTCGAACTTACTCGGATCCACCGAAATTCCTTACGCTGAAATAACATGACCCAAAAAGATAATTCTATCAAGACAAAATTCACACTTACTGAACTTGGCGTACAACTCCGAGTCTCTCAATCTTTGCAACACCAATCTTAGATGCTCCTTATGCTCTCTCAAACTCCTCGAATACACCAAGATGTCATCTATGAAGACAATCACGAACCGATCGATGTACTCGCTAAAGACGCGATTCATCAAATCCATGAAAACAGTTGGGGCATTCGTCAACCCAAACGACATCATAAGAAAATCATAATGCCCATATCTCATCCAAAAAGCTGTCTTCGCCACATCAGCGTCTCTAATCCG
>KQ990591.1:82467-105335 GCA_001598015.1 Dorcoceras hygrometricum | reverse complement strand
AAAAGAATGCGAATATCATATATAAAGATCGTTTGTACAAGAGTCAATGAAAACCCACACGCCACAAGTTGGCTAGTTGGGAATCTACTCTAACAGGCGGTGCGCAGGAAGTTACTGGATTTTCTATCGTTGTTGTGTTAAAGAAACCAGGCAAGTAAACTCTGTTCCTTTCTCACTCAATAGAAAGCATATATTCAATTCTGTTTTTATGATTATGTATGGTTTTAAAGAAAAAGAAGATAGCTACTGCTGTTCTTCAAAGAAAACCAGAAGTTCATGCTCTGTTTTCGAAGAAGTTGAGTTTACTGTATTTTGATTCATGGATGTTTTAGAAAATGGTTTGATGATTTTCTTCTAGTAAAGTCTTGAGTTTCCAGTTATTTCTTTATCGAAGTAGCTTACAAGTAGCTTATTCGATCACTTTCAGAAGTTGCTGTAAGATATTTGGAGTTCTTCAGAAGAAGGTAATCGTGTACTTCATGTTTATCCACACGGTTAAGTATGAGATCTGGTTCTTATACCTTCGTGGAATTTCTATGATAAACAGATCTCTAAGAGTAGAGGTTTGTTTATGTGATAAGTTAATTCAGATTCCTATTTTTATTCGAGAGATCTGAATTGATTCTTTTTCGTTGAAACGCTTACAAAATATCTAGATTTCTACTGTTCCTTTAATTCAGATCTTTCCTTCTAAGTATGAGGTCTGATTTTTTGTTATTTTATTGACTTTTGAAAGTATTGTTGACATCTGTTGGGAATAGTCTCATTAGGTGAGATCTGATTTACTCGTTTGTTGGGTAAGATCTGATGACGTCACTCATTAGTTGCGTTGAAATCTGGTTGACCCACAGAGATCTGTTTTATTTCTTCTTCGATATGATTCAGATTTCTACTATTCATGAAAAACAGATTTCACCCTTTACTTATTCAATGCTTCTTTGATTGAGACAGAAAGCATAGACTCGGATTCCTCATTCATTTCCGAATCATTTCAAAGATGTTTTCGATTCAACTGACAGATTTAAGTAGTATTTTTATTCAGTTTTCATTTTCGCAAGCATTACAAGGAAATCCGTTACAGTTCCAGAACATCATTAGACGAGTGAAAACCAGTAAACGTATAAAGGGGAGAAAACAGATTTCATGAAAGAAAGAAAGAGCAGAACATGTTTTAGGAAATTTTTTAAGTTATGACAACAAAAGGGTCCCCAGGAAGGATTAGGATTACGGTCGAGGGACTGTATATGTAACGCCCGGAAATCCTAATACGTGAATTGAATGCATGACTAGGAGGAAAACCTTATGTTAATATGATTTTCATGTCATGTATGATGATTTTATGCTTTACGTGTGCATGTCGCTTTACGGTACGGTTTGAGACCGGTAAGCGGGGACGAGTCCGGAGACGACCAAATCGAAAATATTTAAATGTTTTAGCCCTTAGACATATTTTAAAGCAAAATATTTTTATTTTATGCACAATTTCCAAAAAAATGAGATTTTATGCACGGTTACCGAGGGGGACCCGTTTTTCGCCTATACGGGCCATTTTTATGACTTTTACCACACTTTTAAATTTGATTCATGTGCTGCTTGAGGGGTCTTGGCGCATGGTTAAGTGGTTCATGGTGAGTGGCTTGTCGTGGTTTGAAGTGGTGGAATTGTGGTCGAACCAATGGCTTGATGTCGCACACCGCGCAGTGTGTGTTTGTGCGTGTCGCGCGGGTCTCCTTCCCAGCGTTCGTTCTCCTTCGTGCGAGCTCGGTTGGGGCTGTGGTTGGTCTCGTTAGAACCGCCTGGACCTGGGGATGGTCCATCCGGAAGGGCTCTGGCATTGGTGGCCGTATCAGGGAGAAATAACATGAAAACCAGAAGGTGGTCGCGACGGCGCAGTATGGCTGGTGCGTCCACTTGTAGCGACCATATCTCCCTGGTTAGGTCGCAGTTTGAGGCAAGGTCGGTCAAGTTAGAACCGCCTGGACCTGGGGGCGGTTCAGTCGGAAGGGCTCCGGCAGTGGTGGCCGGAACAGGGAGAACAAAGGTAACAACCGGAGACTGGTCTCGGCGGCGGCTTGTGCAGGAGAGTGTATTTTAGGTTTAGGGTTGAGTGTTTGGTTTGGGCCGGTTCGTTTGGGCCGATGGGTCGGTTCAATCGGGCCGGATCGAGTGGTTTAAGTGTCGAGTCAATATTTGAAGTTCGGTCCGAGTTATTTTATTTTTGGGCCGGGTTATTTTATTTTTAAAGTCCGGGTCGTTTTTGCCGGGTCAAGTCAACTTTTTAAGTTAAATTAGTTTCGGGTCAAAATTATTTTTGGGTCAATGATTTTAAGTCAAAATCTATTTTAAGTTGCTGGAATTTTTAATTTAAATTGGGTTTTTAGCCAAATTAGTGGACTTTGGGCCGATATTTATTTTAATGAATTTTAAGCCTTTTTAACGATATTGGGCCGAGTCCTTCAAACGATTTTAAAAAGGGTTTGTTCTTAGTTGTTGGGCCATTATGAGTTGGACTTAGTATGACTTTAAGTTTGAGTTGAGGCTTTGGGCTTAGAAGTAGTGGGCCAGTCGCTTGAGCCAGCCCTTAATCGGGCCGAGAAAATAATGCATAGGCCCATTAATATACATTTAATTTTATATGTATCATGTTATGTATTTAAGTATGTAATATTTTAAGAAAATTAGAATATATTGATGGGCCAAGGTTTTAAAGTTGCATGATTTTTATGAAACACATGCATCATTAAAGTTTAAATTATGTTAAGGCATGTATGAAAATGTTTTTGAGAAATTGAAGTGTTGTGGGGCAAAGTAACGATGGGAGTTAGTCGGGTAGCCGGGCCCGGGGATCCCATGTTAATGTATAACGATTATGAGCCTATGGATCCATGTGATCACGACATGGTGAAGTGGAAAGCATAGAGGTGTGACATATAGGGATCCCGAGGTAAGGTCGGGTGAACCACACCGCCACGTACGTTGGTTTATAGATTGATCAATCGAATTTAACGGCTCTCACTTCATGGATACGACTCGCATGTTCTTTTAAGTTATGTTATGTATTATGCTATGCCTTAACATATATGTTACGATGATTTATTGTTACCCCGTGACCGCTTAGTTATTTCATGTTATTTGCTTTTAAACATGTTCAGTTTTTCCGCAAACAGTTTTTGAATACTCTGATTTTTATGCTAGCTTATGAGACGTGGATTGAAGATTTTTTTTGGCAATTGTTTTAACGATCGTTGAGATGTTATTTTAATGCTGAAGTTATGTTTTATTATTTATAGCTTTTATTTAACGTTATTCCACGTCTACTTTCAAAAAAAAAAAAACTTAGAGGTTTAGTATGTTTCAGTATACCCCTTCAAAAACCAAGGAAGGATCAGGATTATGGATCGACGGATCTATATACCCCTTCAACAATAAGCCATGACTGATATCAGGAGTTTATCAAACGAAATGGACCAAATGTTTAAAGTGTTGTCATAATTTTCAGAAAATGAATGAAGAGCACGAGTGTGATTTTAATCACTGCTCTAAAGAATGTTTAACGAATGTGATTTCAGAATTGAGTTATGATTTATGCTTTCGGTTACTTTCAGATTTCACAGTATTGTTTTACGCTAGTTTATTCTTGAGCGTATTCCATGTTTCAGACTCCAGTATGTTTTAGCTAGTGAAAGTTTGTATGATTTGCTTTCATTATTTCCAGACTTTACCTGCCGAGCCTTTGGCTCACTAGTTTTCATTGAGTGCAGGTAATGAACAGTTATGAGCTGGAGGGAAATGAACAGAAGGGAAGGAAGTGTTTATCGTGGACACCAGACTTCAGCGTCTTCTTTCTTTCCAGATCTCATTGTTCTTTTTGGGAATTACATTATTGTACAGAGCCTTTGTAGTTATTTTGTATTATAAAAGATTTCATGTTTAGTTATTTTGTAGAAATATGTTTCCAGACTTCGTAATGAAAGAATGAAACTATTTTGTTCAAGTACCAGATTTCTATTTCCGCGCCTTTTTAATTATGGGATTTGACTCTTGTTTCACTCCTATAAGTTAAGTAGCGATCCTTTATTTGATTGTTCGTAATCTTTATTACTTTCAATTGAAACCCAAAACTTATAATTTCCGCTAAGAAAAGTACGGGTCGTTACAGATAATGCACACGGTAACACTGTGGGTAAGAGTAAGCTTACCCATGGTAACATCTCTATCTCAGATATATTGGTTGTTGATAATCTCAGTTATAATTTGATTAGTATCAGTCAACTATGTGACAAAGTTTACATAGTTAACTTTCAACAACACACGTGCACAGTTCAGAACTCAAATGGTCTGACTGTATTGGTGGGTAAAAGATTGCGGAATACCTACGTTATCGATTGGTCAGAGCAGTTGAAGTCTGAACAGCTTTGTCTTACAGCTGACTCTTCCAAGAGTTGGTTGTGGCATCAACGAATGAACCATCTAAACTTTAAAACACTTGCTAAGTTGAGTGAGCATGATATGGTCTCTGGAATGCCCAAATTAAAATTTTCTAAGGATAAGATCTGTTCAGCCTGTCAGCTTGGTAAACATATCAAATCAACTTTCAAAAATAAAGGCGGAAAACGTTCTTCCCGTTGCCTTGAGCTTTTACATATGGATCTTTTTGGTCCTATTTCAGTAACAAGCTTAGGGGGAACGTCCTACACCCTTGCTGTTGTGATGATTTTTCAAAATATACATGTGTGCTGTTTTTAAAAGCAAAATCTGAAACCGCCGACCAGCTGATACGTCTTTTGAAACGTGTACAAAATGACATATCTTGTTCAGTCAACCGGATAAAAGTGATCGTGGTACTGAATTTCTAAATTTTAAATTGACTTCTTATTTGGAAGACTTAGGAATTAAGCATGAGCTTTCAGCAGCTAGAACTCCTCAACAAAACGGGTTAGCTGAAAGGAGAAATCGTACTTTAAAAGAAGCTGCTAGATCTATGATTGCTTATTCTGGTATTTCTCAAAAATTTTGGGCAGAAGCAGTCAATACAGCATGTCACACTCAAAACAGATCTATGATTAATAGGATGCACGATAAGACCCCATATGAGATCTGGCATGGCAAGAAACCTGACATATCTTATTTCAGGGTGTTTGGGTTTAGATGTTTCGTTCACAACAATGGAAAGAAGCACCTAACAGCGTTTGAACCTAAATCTGATGCAGGAATATTTTTAGGTTACTCCGCTGTCAGTAAAGCCTATCGTGTATTCAATATCAAGAGTCTCACTGTTGAAGAATCTGCCCATGTTGTGTTTGATGAGACAAGTTTCAAATCAAATTCAGCTGCAAGCTTACACGACTTGTGCACACGTCTGGAATCAACAAGTCGTGAAGAATCTGATGATGATGTGTCGCCACAAAGATATATAGCTGAAGAACAACCAAGCGTGGAACACAACACAATATTGTTGCTGTCAGTAAAGCCTATCGTGTATTCAATATCAAGAGTCTCACTGTTGAAGAATCTGCCCATGTTGTGTTTGATGAGACAAGTTTCAAATCAAATTCAGCTGCAAGCTTACACGACTTGTGCACACGTCTGGAATCAACAAGTCGTGAAGAATCTGATGATGATGTGTCGCCACAAAGATATATAGCTGAAGAACAACCAAGCGTGGAACACAACACAATATTGTTCCACAAGATCTGACGACAGCTGGAGCAGAAGTAATCACCGCACAAACAAATGCTGCTCCAACAGATCCTGTTCCAACAGATCTTGCCATGTCAGACATTACGCAAGCAAATGCTCCTACTCATACACCAACAGCTAACGCAACAGTTGCCAGCACTTCTTCCCAAGTGGCATCCAGACCAACAGTGAATGACAAAACTGACAACAGCAATCACATACAACCGCAAGTATCACAAATGGAATCTGATGCACAAGCTAACAATGAAAATTATCAATTGGAGTCAGAAGATCCAAGTAGCTCTATCCAGACAACAACACAGGGGGAACAAGGAACAAATCCCATTGGACTTGATCTTCGGTGGAATAGAAATCATCCACCTGAGCAAGTCTAGGTAATTTCGAATCCCCTGTTCGCACACGAGGCCAGCTATCTCATGATCATTTTGATGCTGCATTTCTTTGGCATATAGAACCTAAGCAGATAGATGAGGCCTTAGCTGACCCAAGTTGGATAGACGCAATGCAAGAAGAATTAAATCAGTTTGAACGTAATAAAGTATGGACACTTGTACCTAGACCTACTAACCATTCAGTGATAGGAACTCGTTGGGTCTTTAGGAACAAACTGACTGAAGATGGCGTAGTAACAAGAAATAAGGCTAGGCTGGTAGCGCAAGGATTTAGACAAATGGAAGGAATAGACTTCGATGAGACTTTCGCACCAGTAGCTAGGTTAGAGTCCATCCGCTTGTTCTTAGCATATGCTGCATATAAAGACTTCAAGGTCTTCCAGATGGACGTTAAGAGTGCCTTTCTTAATGGCGTCTTAACAGAGGAGTGTATGTTGCACAACCTCCTGGCTTCGTAAGTCATACACATCCAGACTTTGTTCACAAACTGGATAAAGCTATGTATGGGTTGAAACAAGCACCCAGAGCTTTGTATGATACACTATCACAGTTCTTAATCAAGCATGACTTTACAATAGGCACAGTGGATAAGACTTTGTTCAAATTTGTTAAAGCTGACCATATTCTATTAGTTCAAATATATGTCGATGACATTATCTTTGGGTCAACTAACCCCAAACTGTGCCAGAAGTTTTCTAAGTTGATGCAGGACAAATTCGAGATGAGCATGATGGGGGAGCTGACACTCGTTCTGGGCTTACAAGTTCGACAACTGGAAAATGGTATATTCATCAACCAGGCGAAATATACGAAAGAATTGCTGAAGAAGTTTGGTATGGACAACTGTTCAGCAGCAGCAACTCCAATGAGCTCCTCGATAAAGTTAGATAAAGATGAAGCTGGAACTGCCATAGAGGTATCATTGTATCGAGGCATTATAGGCTCTTTGCTTTACCTAACTACTAGCAGACCAGATATCATGTTTGCTGTCTGTATGTGTGCTAGATTCCAAGCAGAGCCAAATCAATCACATTATATTGCTGTTAAGAGAATCCTCAAGTATTTAAAGGGTACTTCCAACGTGGGTCTTTGGTATCCCAAAGACTCAGGCTTTCAACTAATCGGTTATAGTGATGCAGATTATGCAGGATGCAGGATTGATCGCAGGAGCACAAGTGGAACTTGTCAATTCTTGGGAGATCGGTTGATTTCCTGGTTCAGTAAGAAGCAGACATCCATTTCCACGTCAACTGCTGAGGCAGAGTACTTAGCTGCTGGCAGTTGTTGCACTCAAATCCTCTGGATTCAACATCAGTTGAAGGATTATGGCATTGATGCTTCTGAAGCGCCCATTCTCTGTGACAACACTAGTGCGATAGCTATCACCCAGAATCCTATGATGCACTCAAGAACCAAGCACATTGACATAAGGCACCATTTTATAAGAGACCATGTGCTAAAGAAGGACGTTCTGTTGGAGTACGTGTCGACTGAGCAACAAGTTGCTGATATATTCACAAAGCCTCTGCCAGACGCTAAGTTTTCCTATTTTAGGAATATATTAGGTCTCTTAGAATTGCCATAAATTTGTCTGTGCGCTAACGATTTGTGTAGGTTGAACAGCAATGTTTACGTCAGCAACAAGTGAAGGGAAGAGCAATGTTAACGTCAGCAACGAGTTCGTCTGTTCAGGGGGAACAGACATGCTTACGTCATCATTACATGTTGAACAACAATGCCTACGTAAGCTTTACTGATGGGAGATACCTGTCGTAGGGTGAACATGGTTTCTGCGTTGTTAAGCGTAAAGTCAATTGAACATGAGAAATATGTCAACAGATATCTCCTGTACACAACTGATGCTTATCTGTTAACAGATTCCACCATCCCCGCGAAACATTAAAACAGCTTTGCTTAGTTGTGACTATTTAAGTTTTTGGCGCGTCGTTTTTTTAACCTTTTTCCCTGTACGGGTAAAATCTTTCTCAAAATCATTTCTAAAGATAGTACGCACCGTCGGATGTTTGACACGTGTTGTCTACATATGAACAGACACATCTACATCGTCCCTTCTCTTACCTTTTCGTATTCTTCCTTATTTATTTACAGCGCCTCCATTTTTAACATTTCTTACTTTGCAATATTACTGTCTTGTTCGTGTGTTCTTGCTCTCGTACTTCTTTTGCAGATATTCAATCTCAGGGACTTTCACACACTCTCAATCTTCTGTAATGGCTTCTTCGACGTTCACCAACGCCTATCTAGTTGACTTCGAATCAGTGTTGAACATTCCAGACAACGAAGGCATGCAGAATATGTTCAAAGCACTGGAGAGCAGTGGATTACGTGGTTTTCTGGGGTGCAAATCGGTGTTGTATGAGCCAGAATTAGAACAGTTTTTCGATACAGCGTTGATACAGGGTGGAGATATTACAGGAGCTATCTTAGGTTCTTTCGATGCTTTGACAAATGAACGATTTCAGATGATGACGGCTATCCATTTCGGGTTGAAGGTTAACTGGATTAAGGTACTGTTTGGAGTTTTGGAAGAGATGGTGGACAGAACAGTGAAGAAGTCCAAAGGGTGCGGAGCGCAAATCTCTGTTTTGTTGAATAGCGTCCCCGCGCTAACCATGGGAGAAGCAACTCCTTTTCCGTCCTCAAATATTCTGTCTCCTAAGACAGTTCTTACATACATAACCACAAACCAAACAGCTGATACTCGTGGACAATCCGATGAGGGAGGCAAAACGCCAGTGGCAATTGTGAAAAGGGCCTCCAAATCAAAGAAGAAGTCAGAATCCACCAGTGATGCAACTGTGGAGATTGTATCGGAAGTGGTAGGGTCAAAGAAGCGACCAGCAGTTGAGGGTAGTGAGCCTGTTGTTCCAAAGAAAAGGCGAACTACGAAAGGCAAAGCATCTGTCTCCACAGCAAATATGGATATGGCATCTGTCGTACAGGGTGCAGTACCTCTTCAAGTTATTGAACCAACACCTGCTGTGACAGCCGCTCAACCTCCTGCACCCAAGCGAAAATCACGCAAGATAAAGTTGATTCTGTCGGAGGGTTCTGATGATGACAATATTGAGGAGAACATAGATGTTGCATCTGTTAAAGTTGCTGGAGTAAATATTGAGGAACCGATTGAAAAAGTGAGCCACGCATCTGATGAGGTGGATGTCATCATAGGACAGATACTTATTGAGACCTCGAAGCTAACAACAGATGATACAGAGTCTGCAGAACAAATTTTTACTGACCGATGTTGGAGACATTGTTTTTGGTGATTCAACAGCTGATAATCCTGAAGAGCTGGAACAGTGGTTAGAGAATTATATTTCTGAGGGTGCTGAACAGGTGAATGAATCAGACAGTGATCGAGTTCAGAGACCAGTGGATACAGTTGATGTTGAACAATTGTTTGAGACAGCGAATGTTGAAGAAGCTGTGGGCAGCAAACATCCAGTGGTTGAAAAGGATCTAGTCCAAGCTGTTGGCAGCAAGCAAGTTGCCGAGGAGCTCATGTCAATCGATGATCTTCTGTTGCAAATCTCAGATGACATGTTGTTACCATCAGTCACCGTCGCAGAAATTACAAAGATTAGGCTTGGTGAGTCCATTTCTATCAATGAGGTTCAGGAGCGTGATTTGTATTATGCCAGTCTGCCCCGCATTTCTGCGCTTGACAAGGGGAAGGAAATTTTGGAGGAGGATGAACCTGTTAAAGGGAATCCTGCGCGTGAAACGGTTGAATTAATTTGTGGAGATGTCGAATTTCTTGTTCAGTTGCGTGATAGGGTTATGAAAGACGTCGTAGAATTCTTTCATTCTTTTTCACTCAATAAATTGACTAATCTTGATGCTTTACTGGAGTTGAAGGAAAAAGAAAAATTGATGTTGGAGTGGGCTGAAACTGATTCTCTAGAGACTGCTGTCAAGAGGAAAATGTATATATTGGCAAAGTACAGAGAGATGTTTCTCAGGAAGTTTGTGGAATCTCATAGAAAATACTTCATTCCTGGCCAGCCGTGGACAGCAACAGCATCTCAAATCATTGATTTACTGACTTTTGCCCATTCCAAATCTTTAGAAGCCTTAGTGGCACAGCAGAAAGAGCATGGCCTACCTATAGAGCAACCGTGCACTTTGACGTTTCTTGATACATCTATCGGTAGTTGTGCTGTACTTGCCCAGTTCTTTTCTCAGGCCAAATCCAAATGTTGGGTACGACCAATGGTTTTGATTGATGGTGTGTGGACACCCATTCAGAGCACTGATTTATGGAGGAAAAGTTGCAAGTTGTCTTTGTTTGTCAATAGGAAGAAGCTGCCAGAAACTGTGATTGAAGACACTTTTGTCCCGCATGTGTTCTTCATTGAACCAGTACAGTATTGGGGAGCGGCCCTGCCTTGATCAAGACTTGGGGATGGAACAGAGTATGTACAGATATTGTTCGATACCATATATTTGGCTGTTTGAGACCAGTGCGTGAAGATGTTTGCACAGATATTGTTGTATATAATTTGGGAATTGAGCGCATTCCAGCGAGTTTTCGCAATATTTTTGCACAGGGTATTTTTACAGATAGTTTTGTTGGCTATTTTAATGATTCCGTTGTACAGAATTTATCAGATTTTGAGGAGTCTTCTTCGGATGGATCTACTGTTTATCGTTCTCCCTCTCCCTTGCGTGATGAACCACTTGCATTAGGTCCTGATATTCTCACTGTTGCTCAGGAGGAGCAATTATACTTTGTACAGAGTCCAGAATCTCCTCCTGCTACATCTCCGTTCCTGGAGACTTCCACTTCTTCCACCAGTCTGTCTATGCACTTTGATGCAGATGATATTCCATTGGATGATACTGCTGATATCCAGACATCATTACCGATTGATCGCACTGAGTTTGTTGAAGCAATCGATGATCTTCGAGCCTTCATACTACAGCGTATTGATGATTCTAACAGTGAGATACTATCTAAGCTCCATACGCTTGAAAGAGGCCTTCGCGACACTCTGCACGATCAAGATTCCAACGCCCGAAAATTCATTAACAGTGTTTGTCAAGATGCCCATACTATGAGTGATGTCCAGAAACTTCACTTGAATGAAGTAAAGAAAGTTGTTTTGGCACATGGTGTCACAGCTGGTGCAGATTCGCTGGAAATCAGGAAGGGTTCAAAGCGCTTGATGCTAAGATTAATTCATTGGATGGGCAGGTTGCTGCTATCAGAAATTAACAGTTGGAATTCCAAACAAAAATAGCAGCAGATATTCTGAGCCTCTCCACCCAGCTTGGTGATATCGTCGACTACATTCGTGGCGGTGATGCCAAAAAGGGGGAAGGAAGCAGCAGCCGCCGCCCTATACCTACTCCTGTTCATCAAAGTGAAGGAACTGGTGATGCTGTGAGAATAATGGAGCTTACACAGGCAGATATTGACAATGCAAACAGAGCAATTCTGGAGAGAATGAGGAATGAGGATAGAGAAAGGGAAAGAAGAGAAAGAAGCAGAGGAAGCAGGAGTGGATCGTATAAAAGAAGAAGATTTTAGATCTATTGAGGATTGGCTTATTGTTGTACAAATCCTTTGTACCTCATTTTCAGTTAATGGAATTTCTGTTCTCAGCAGTTCGTGTGCAATTTATTTTGCCTATCTATTTATCTCTGCTAGGTTTTGTCATCACCAAAAAGGGGTAAAATTGTTAGGATAAAATTTATAGATTTGGTGATAACAAAATAAGAAATATTTGACTTAACGAAGTCGAATAATCTTTTCATAAGATATCAAGTTGCTGACAACAGTTATCAGTTTGGCCTTGAGATTTATTACCAGGTTACAGAGTTGATTTGATTCGGGTTCTGAGTTTTGGGTTATCGGATTAGGTATTCAGGTTATCGGGTCAGGTATCTACTGTTGGAAGTGTTTTGAAAATGTTTGTTGCTGTCGACAGATATCGCTATTGGATCAGTAATGGTTGCTGAAAACAGACTTGAAGATTGTATTAGCGAAGATATCTACCAACATACATCGTTATTGTATCGGGGAATTTTTCTGCCAACAGATATCGAAATAGTGCAAGAGATGTTTGCTCACACCAGATAACGCAACAGTATTTGTTATTGAAACAGTGCGAGTAACGTTTGCTATCAACAGATTTGGTAATAGTAAGTTCAAACGGGACATCTTTTGCTGTCAACAGATATGAGCATAGTAGAAATATCAGATACCATGACGTCACCATCAGATATAGCTACAATGGTTGTATAACAGATATGATGACGTCAGCTACAGTAGAGTAACAGATATGATGACGTCAGCATTGCTGAAATTTCAAATGGTCAGATATGTTTACCGCGACAGATAGTCACTGTTCAATCGTCTTCAAGAAAGAACTATCTGCCAACAGAAACGATTTCAGGCGCAAGCATTAAGTTGATTCAAATTCGATCGTATACTCAATTGGAAAAGATCGATGGCCATAACAGAATCGTACAACTTCCTGGAATTAAGGAGACATGATTGGTACCATTTCTGGGTAAATAGTACACATTGGCAGAGATCGTTACAACGGGATTGCACATATATGGAAATTATATGTTACCATGTAGTGGAGCAGAATTGACGGCGTACGATTGTCAGTATTTCAAAAAGGATTTTGTTGCCTTATCAGATTTTATCGACCGTTGAGCGAAGAGTATAAATAACAGAAGTTTTGAATTGAAGAATAACTCTCACTCTTGCTATTGTCGAAACGCTGCCAAAATTGATTTCTGAGCCACTTGCATTCTAAAGTTATCTTTCAAAAAGCTCAAAAAAACTCGAAGAACCTTACAGTTCAAATCTTACATAGATATGCCTTCGAGTCATCCTCTGGTTCACATTGTTGAATCGTGTTTCTTTGTTCAGAAACCAGATGATTTTACAGCACTCAAATTACTGTATTCATTGTTATCATTTGATTGAGTCTATAACAAACGTGCTCTTAAAAGCCGTTTGAAATATTACAAAGTGTTGAAAACCAGCAGCTGCGTCTGCGTGGAAGCTTGTGAAGTTAGTGGTGCTAGGAGTTCATACAAGTGAGGCTTGTGTGATCGGGTGTCTGCAGAAGGACTGTGTACATCAAATCTTCTAGTGATACCTTCCTGAAAAGGAAGAATGGGAGACGTAGGATATTTATATCCGAACTTCCAGAAACAAATTCTGAGTCCTACTCTTTACTTTACGCATTTATTTATTATTTACTGTTCACAAATTAATCGGCTTCATTCCGCACTTTTTAGTTAGCCGAGAGGTTTGCATTTAACTGAGATACCTCAAGTCTGGTAACTCGGACTTGAGTTAAGCAGCGCGTGTAAAACGTTTCGAAAAGAATTTGAAATAGAAAAATAGAAGGAGTTCATTAACCCCCCCCCCCCTTCTAAACTCCTGTACTTGTTTTGATCCTATTTTTGGGACCATCACATAGTTTCTGATCAATCGGAGTTTGAGGACCCATTGCATTTTTAAAGGGTTAACCTCTTTTATAATATTAAACTGGTGAGCCATATTTTTTCATCGTGGATAAAATGAACTTTTTGTTGGACCGTTATGGTCATAAATCAAACTAAAATGTGGTTTATATATCCGACTAAAATGTGATTTGTATCAGACAAAAAATGTGGTTTATATAGAACTGTAGATAACCTAGTGATATTAAATTGATTTTGGAACTAAATAAAAAACTTTTAATTGTTATAATCATAAAGAAATAGAGAGATGAATAGAGAACGAGTAGAAAGAATGTAGAGAGAACTCATAGAGTCAATACTCAGGTGCAATTTTCATTGAACTCAGTGCCCCTATTTATAGGGGAGAATAGGAGAATACAAATCTTGGAGATATTATCTTTACATTTTAGCTTGATCACAAATCTGTCAAATCTTTCTAGATAAGAATAATCATCTACAAACATATTATTTCATAACACTCCCCCTTAGATGATTATTTTTGCAGCAACTAATTCGTCAAAATCTTCATTTGCATGATGGATGCTTGGATAATTCATCGGGACTCATGTGTTGTCTCATTAAAATCTTGACAGGAAAGCTCAGTGGGAAAAACCTGAGTGAAGGAAAAAGAGTACAACAATCTTTATTTGGTTGCATTCCCGATTATTGATGCGTCTCGTTAAACCTCATTAGGAAAAACCCAGTGAGACAAAATCCCCTATTGAAGGAAAAAAATTACGACATTTTTTATTCCTGCTTAACTGCCTCATTAAAAACCTTTTCATGAAAACCACATGGGAAAAACATGAATAAGGGAAAAAGAGTACAGTTGGGATTAACTCCCCTTGTTGCAACCATCACTTGTAATCTTTAAGCAGCCGCTTTCCGATCTTGTATGATAATTCATCAAATATTGATGTACACAAAAACTTTCCAACAAGATCGATCAAAGTATCTTCGGTTGTTGCTAACCTCTTTATGTGTATCAATGATCTCATAGCGTACCTTTGAGATATAAAGATGCATGAATTTTGTATACCAGTACTTTAAGACCAAATAATTTTTCTTCATCTTCAGAGTCGTGAAATATTTCATGCATAAAATCTTTCTAGAATATTCTATATAATAAATAATTGTCAAGTCAATACACTCATGACAAGTACAAATATTTTCTCGTAATTTACTTCGAGTATTTTGTGAAGATCTGCTGAAACTGCTCATATAGTCAAATATGATTTGTCAATCATTCATTGTTGACAATATCTAGAAAATATAGCTCTTGACACTCTATAATTGCATAATTTCAAAACCATACCTAGAACAATGAAGTGTCGATAATCATATCATTTCGATCATAAATACAAGATAAAATAATCATTTGTTGAATCTCATCTTTGACTATACTTGTTATTCTTCATGAATAACACGATCCAAATTGGATTAATTGAATTATTGGTCGATCATGCTTATAGCGTCTTTTCTCATTTACTTGCAAGTAATATAAGGTCCTGCAGGAATCGCTTTCTTTTAGAACGACCAGCCTCCATTATTTTATGATCTTTGAATATTCAATATTTTTTAAGAGGATATTCGTCGCTTCAGAAAAACTGTATATAGTTTTCAACTTGAACATGGATGAATCTAAATATTATTAGCAATCTTATGAACAAAATAAAAAATTGTAATTTTGAGAATAACACCATGAACTTCTTGTTCATATTATAATATTTGAGATCGATTAAATATATTCTCATAAATTCCTTTTAGCTTCTATTTTCCTCCCTGCAATGTTGGAAATATTATTTACAAATGAAAAATTGCGTCACAAAATCTCCTTGATCAGAATATCCAAATTATTTCCAACATTGCATTCTCTTCAAGAGATTCATTGTAATGCATTTGTCGCACAATCATGTCAAAATTCAATATCTGATATAATTCATCATAATCATTTGACATAATACGTACAATATATGCGACAAATATCCACAAATTATGACGCATTTTATTCTCAAAATTAATGGCTTCAGAGTTGATTGGAGGAAAATAAATCAACTTAGCCATAACAAATATATCATAAATTGATATGCATATCAGTTATTGTCATCAAACTTGTCTTGATTACATATTCTGGAAATTTATCTCAATACATATTCCGAAAACAATAAGTTACGTTCGTGGGCCCACATTTATCATCACTTATTCATTCCAGATAATATGAGGATTACTGCAAATTCGAGCATGTGATAGTGCTATAAAATTTGAGAAGTCATCATCAAACTCCATAAAGTATTATGGATCTTTGACACAAAAATATCCATATTTATTGATTCATCAGCTTTTGACTTTCTCATTCACATATTTGGGCACTATTAATAGTCATTCAACTATTTGTATAATTTGGATGCTCAAGTCAATCCATTATGCCAAACTATAAAATCATTCGTATCGATGATACTTTTATTGGTACAAATATTGGTTCACAATACCAATAATCTTTTGTATTATTCTCCTTCTTTTTTCTTAAGGTGCATTGAGGTCGACTCTTTTGGAGTATTGTAGCTCCTCTAGAGCAATTGATTTGTACCTAAGAATTGTATCAAATCAATATTTCATTGGATTCAAAAATGCATATATGTCAACTCTTATCACTATTTATCATTTCAAGCACATAATGTTCTTCCATCGACAATCATACGTTCTTACACATTCCATCAGCTTACGATGAAAGTATAATTTGGGTAGACATCAACGGTCTCCACACACTTTTGTCGTGCTTGATAAAATCAATAAAATCGTGAATGTACGTAAGGTACAATTTCTTTATATAGTGATTTGAGAACCGATGTACATTTAGTACAACATCTGATATGATGCATATCTCAACATTTTGTGCCAAATTTTGTAGTTCATATCTCACTCTCGAGGCAATGTATTACTTGTTTGAAAGACTAATCAATAACAGTAATCAATTATGTCAAATTGACACTATATTATCACATTTCTTCATAGAATGTATTACATTAATCGAATTCCTTCCAATTTATATCTCATTCTTTTATTTTGTCAACAAATATATGATAATAATATTAAAACGTACTTTATAAAGAATTCGTATAATGAGATAAAACATACCTTTTTTTCCATGTCTCGTTCATATCATCCAAATCTTTCAGATAATATGAAACTCATCCTGTAAATCTTTAACGAATTTATAGTTTAAATTCAATCAAATCTCATAATCATGGAATAAGTCTTTGATGATTATAAAGCTCAATTCAATCATATAATTTTGTTGAACATCACTTTGCATTTATCAAATAAACTCCATAAGAAATCATCCATATTGGAACATGTGACTCAAAAAAATAATGTAAATATATATACTAAATTTGAAATGTGAATGTTGAAAATCGCAAACATTAAAATGATCAAAATATCACCATTAAATTGATACAATTTCTCATGCATTACTAACAAATGAAATGTATTCATTAAATTATAAATCATGTGGCGTCCTCAAAATCAACATAGGACATAATTTTATAAAAATAACTGAATATATTAATCACTTTAAAAACTCAAGGCATATCGTAACACTAAATAAGATAGCATATAAATAAATCAATATATCAAATAGTCATAAATAAATTAATTGCCATCATCATGCATAATCTATCATTATCGTCGCTTCCTAATATAGACGATATTATCCATTCATTGGCTTCAATATTTATTTTCTTTTTTCCTTGTTTCTCTGATTGATGGCATTGCGGTTTCAATGCTGCATACTAATAATTTTTATTCAATATCTTATGTGGTTCATCATTCAACATCAAGCCACAATTAATCTGAAACGTACTAAACCTCCAAATTTTTTGTTTTTTTTGTTTTTTTTGAAAGCAGATGTGGAATAAACATTTTAGTAAAAGCTATAAATAAAAAAACCATAGCTTAAAGCATTAAAAATAACATCTCGTCATCCGTTTAAAACCAACTGCAAAATATCTCAAATCCACATCGCACAAGCTAACATCAAAATCAGAGTATTTAAAAACTGTTTGCGGAAAACTGAACATGTCTAAAAGCAATGACATATAATAACTGAGTGGTCACGGGGTAACAGCCGCAGTGGTGTTGGCGCAGCGGCAGATCCGGATCCCGTTCCCGGGGCGCAGTGGAAGTTTTAAAAAGTTGCACCGCGAACGGTCAATACATAATAATGAAAGCAATAAAACATTCATAGGATGTTTTATTGCGTTATCTTGCTGGCGTCTAGGCGCCTGGCTCCGACAAGTTTCACAAGGAAACTGGCACTTCAACGGTTGGCGGCGGTAGTTCTCTGAATCTGATCCACGACTGGAAACACGACTCCTTCGTCAGTCTTCACTAGAAGAGCTGACGATTTACCACGACGGAATCTCCTCGTCGTGGTGGTCGGAACAAGTCCAACCACGAAGGCGGCGGCACACGGCGGCGGCACGTGAGGGCGGCGGTCGAGAGAGGCGTGGGAGAAGGGAGGTGTGGCGGCTACTAGTGTAGGGTTTGTGATGCAAGTGTGTCTCCCATGTAGCCCTAGGTCTAGTATAAGTAGACTTATGATGGGCTTGAACCAGCCCAATGGGCCTGGGGCGGGCCCAGGTCCATATGAACATTTGGTTCGTTTCCATCACCGTGGCTTCATCATAATCCCGATCGACGATCAGATCGGACCGATCTACACAGTTTCCAAAACTGAGTATTATGATGCAAAAACAATTTTTCAGACCACCTAGTCCAAAATTGCAGTTTAGCCCTCCAAGTTTCAAGGATAGTCAAACTAGCCCAAACTTTACCTCCTATGCTCAACACATTGAGCTCAAATTCCGTGCGGGAATCGTGAAGCCAGTACTTGTGTGACCCTCAATGGTTCAGGGATACAGCTAGCCGTGGGCTCACAACCATTGCGACTCCGAAATCACAATTTCGGACTGACCCATCGGATCATGGTAAAGCGCCTAGCAACATCGCCCCATGATCCCCTAGGTATCACTGATAGTTCCTGCAAGAACCAGTTGGTCGTGGTTAGCGTATAGTACGGTCCTTTCAACACATATATCTCGATCAGATCAACGATCATTGGTAAATCGAGAGTCGCTAAATATCCGATAACTATGCATACATCTTGGAGATCAAATAGTGACATCACGAGTGTAACTAGATAAACCCATTTACCTAAAACACATCCAGTACTCTGGCCAGAAATTTATACACTATTATCCCCTCAGATAGCATAGGATATCCACGCATGAGAGCGAGTGGTGAATCCTCGACAACGAAGCATCGACTCCTACATGCATCAGGACCTCACCCAATCCCACCACCTAATGACCCCAAGTAAGTCGGTAAACGGGTCAAAGTGAGGCGCCTATCATGTAGAGTCTCAATGACGTTTCGAGTAGTGAGGACTAATCCTTACAACCAAGACCTCGGACTTATCCACTCGATAAATGGTAACCACTTGGAAAGCCCGAACGAGGGTAGTTCGATAGATCACCAGGTCACCATCCATCTGCATGCTCAGAACATCACAATGTCCCCTACCAATGAAACAAGGTACTTCACATCGCAGATGCTAGTCTCAAGCTCGGGCGGCCTTATCATCATTTTGACGGCCCAATCGACTAGGAACGTGTTCAGAATACACAGTGACTATTAGATGTGTTTCATGATAGCCATCATATCCACTATCACATCTAACATACACTATGGTGCATTCTAGGTCTTTATCCAAAATAATTGTCAACATTATAACATAATGAAAATAAAGAATGCCATATAACAATACGAATTTCATAAATAAAGGTCGTTATACAAAGAGTCAATAAAACCCACACGCCACAAGTTGGCTAGTTGGACATCTACTCTAACAATCTCCCACTTGCCCTTAAGCCAACTACTCGTCCGACGCAGTCCCATTGTTTCGTTATGTTTTTCAAACAACGGTCCTGGCAAGGGCTTCGTAAGTGGATCAGCAATGTTGTCTGTAGAGGCGACTCTCTCGACTGCTATGGAACCTCTAGCCACAATATCCCGGATTATGGGGTATTTCCTCAGTATATGTTTGGAACTTTGGTGAGACCTCAGCTCCTTTGCTTGCGCAATGGCACCCGTTTTGTCGCAGTACACCGCGACTGGACCAACTCCACAGGGATTACGCCCAACTCTTGGACGAAATTCCTTATCCAAACCGCCTCTTTAGCAGCAGCTGATGCTGCGATGTACTCAGCCTCAGTGGTTGAATCCGCGATGGTGTCTTGCTTGGACTCTTGCAAGAGACAGCACCACCATTGAGCATAAATACAAATCCAGAGGTTGACTTCGAATCATCCACGTCACATTGGAAGCTAGAATCTGTGTAGCCTTCCAATTTCAGTTCACCACCCCCATAGACCATGAACATATTCTTAGTCCTTCGTAAGTACTTAAGAATATCTTTCACGGCCTTCCAATGCATTTGGCCGGGGTTGGCTTGGTAACGGCTCATGACACTCAGAGCATATGCGACATCCGGTCTACTTGAGATCATGACATACATAATACTACCTATTGCCGAGGCATATGGCACACGTGTCATACTCTCTATCTCCTCATCAGTCTTTCGACACATAGACTTAGATAGAGTGACCCCGTGGCACATAGGTAGGTGTCCTCTCTTGGACTCTTCCATAGAGAACCGCTTAAGTATGGTATCGATGTAGGTAGCTTGGGTGAGTCCGAGCATCCTTTTCGATCTATCTCGATAGATCTGTATTCCAAGAATATAGGATGCTTCACCCATGTCCTTCATCAAGAATCTACTAGACAGCCATACTTTAGTTGACTGCAACATTACTACATCATTCCCAATGAGTAGAATGTCATCAACATAAAGTACAAGGAATGTCACAGCATTCTTAACTACCTTCTTATATACACATGGCTCCTCGGGATTCTTGATGAAATCAAATTCCTTAATTGTTTCATCAAATCTCAGGTTCCAACTTCTCGATGCTTGTTTGAGACCGTAGATCGATCTCTGATGTTTGCATACTTTATGCTCACTGTTGGCGACAATGGCGGATCCGGATCCCGTTTCCCGGGGGCGCAGCGGAAGTTTAAAAATTTTGCCCCGAGATACGTTCAATACATTGAAATCAATCAATAAACCATTCATAGGGCGTTTATCGATTGTTACCTTGCTGGTGTCTAGGCGCCTGGCTCCGACCAGTTTCACAGGGAAACCGGCACTTCAATAGGTAGGCGGCGGTAGATCGTCTAATCAGGTCCATGACCGGAAGTATGATTCCTCCGTCAATATGCACTAGAATATCTGATGGATTTTGGCACGATCGGATTCTCCTCATTGTGCTGATCGAAACAAGTCCGACCACATGAAAATCGGGCGACGGCGACGGCGGCCGGCGGCGTTGGGCGGTCGGCGGCGAGGTGGAGGAGGAGAGGGGCGGCCGAAATTATGGAGGCTAGGGTTTGTGTGTTGTAGTCTTATGATGTGTAGCCCTAGGTCTAGCATAAGTAGACCAATGATGGGCTTCCACTAGTCCAATGGGCCTAGGGCGGGCCCAGGTCCATGTGAACATTCGTTTCAACCGTACCACCGTGGCTTCATCATAAATCTGATCGACGATTAGATCGGACCGATCGACTCAGTTTCCAAAACTGAATATTATGATGGGAAAACAATTTTTCAGATCACCTAGTCCAAAATAGTAGTTTAGCCCCTCAATTTTGGGAAATCGCAATTTTACCCCTGTTGACTTTTAGGAAGTCGCACTCCCCAAATTCCTTCTCCTATGCTCAACACATTGAGCTCAGTTTCCGTGCGGGAATCATGAATCCAGTACTTGTGTGACCCACAATGGTTCATGGATACAGCTAGCCGTGGGCCCACAACCATTGTGACTCCGAGATCACAATCTCGGACTTGCCCATCGGATCATGGTAAAGCGCCTAGCAACATCGCCCCATGATCTCCTAGGTATCACTGATAGTGCCTGCAAGAACCAGTTGGTCGTGGTTAGCATATAGTACGGTCCTTTCAACACATATATCCCGATCAGATCAACAATCATTGGTAAATCGAGAGTCGCTAAAGATCCGATAACTATGCATACATCTTGGAGATCAAATAGTGACAACGCGAGTGTAACTAGGTAAACCCATTTACCTAAAACACATCCAGTACTCTGGCCAGAGATTTATACACTATTATCCCCTCAGATAGCATAGGATATCCACGCATGAGAGCGAGCGGTGAATCCTCGACAACGAAGCATCGACTCCTACATACATTGGGACCTCACCCAATCCCGCCACCTAATGACCCCAAGTGAGTCGGTAAACGGGTCAAAGTGAGGCGCCTATCATGTAGAGTCTCAATGACGTTTCGAGTAGTGAGGACTAATCAGTACAACCAAGACCTCGGACTTATCCACTCGACAAATGGTAACCACTTGGAAAGTTCGAACGAGGGTAGTTCCATAGATCACCAGGTCACTATCCATCTGCATGCTCAGAACATCACAATGCTCCCTACCAATGAAACATGGTACTTCACATCGCAGATGCTAGTCTCAAGCTCGGACGGTCTTATCCTCATGTATAAGAGTCAATAAAACCGACACGCAACAAGTTGGCTAGTTGGGCATCTACTCTAACAATCTCCCACTTGCCCTATAGCCAACTACTCATCAGACGCAGTCCCATTGTTTCACGATGTTTTTCAAACAACGGTCCTGGAAAGGGCTTCGTAAGTGGATCAGCAATGTTGTCCGCAGAGGCGACTCTCTCAACTGCTATGTCACCTCTAGCCACAATATCCCGGATTATGTGGTATTTCCTTAGTATATGTTTGGATCTTTTGTAAGACCTGGGCTCCTTTGCTTGCGCAACGGCACCCGTGTTGTCGCAGTACATCGGGACTGGACCAACTCCATCAGGATGACGCCCAACTCTTGGATGAAATCCTTATCCTAATCGCCTCCTTAGCAGCAGCTGATGCTGCGATGTACTCAGCCTCAGTGGTTGAATCCGTGATGGTGTCTTGCTTGGAACTCTTCCAAGAGACAGCACCACCATTGAGCATGAATACAAATCCATAGGTAGACTTCGAATCATCCACGTCACATTGGAAGCTAGAATCAGTGTAGCCTTCCAATTTCAGCTCACCACCCCCATAGACCATGAACATATTCTTAGTCCTTCGTAAGTACTTAAGAATATCTTTCACAACCTTCCAATGCA
>KQ990590.1:31000-44557 GCA_001598015.1 Dorcoceras hygrometricum | reverse complement strand
ATAACATACACTTTAGTGCATTCTAGGTCTTTACTCAACGCAATTGTAAATCATCATACACACAATGAAAGTAAAGAATGCCATATAAATAAATGCGAATATCATATATAAAGATTGTCATATACAATAGTCTATAAACCCACACGCCACAAGTTGGCTAGTTGGGCATCTACTCTAACAACCCGACCAGCTCGGCAACTTATAGCCCAATTCTCATTTGAAAGTCCTCGGATGGCAGCCCCATTTGAGCACATGAGCCCGACCAGCTCGATAACTTAAGCCCAATTCTCATTGGCTACTCCCCAGGTGAAAGCCCCACCTGAACACATAAGCCCGATTCGCTCGGCTACTTAAGCCTAATTTTCATTGGCAACACTTCAGGCGGTAGCCTACTAGAGCACAATCACCCAGCACAGGCCCGACCAGCTCGACAGCATCATAAGCCCAAATCTTGTTGGCTCAAACCCAGACCAGCTCGGGTAGCCAACCTACTCGGGAACAATTTGGTTTTTCTTAGGGAATGAGCCTGTTCGGGCATCTCCGTGGGTAGCAGTTCAAACTTATTATGAGCAAGAGACTACCCTAGTCAAGGAACCGTGCAGTTCGGGTGTGATTCTCTCATACTTAATAGTTTTCTACGTCTTTATTTTGATAGAGCTCAAATTTAAAAAATGCTACTCGTACTTGATAGCCTTTACTTAGTTATACGTGATCATTTAGAGCTGGGGTTGCTCGGGTTATCCCGCTTCGTACTCAGTTATAGGTGATCATTTATCTTGGTTGCTCGGGTTACCCCGCTTCGTACTCAGTTATAGGTGATCATTTTATCTTGGTTGCTCGGGTTATCCCTCTTCATACTAAGTTATACATGATCATTTAGAGCTCGGGTTGCTCGAGGGAGGTTGGGGGAGAGGCCTCGTCTCTCGAGGTGCCTTCATCGGCCTCCTCTTCATCATCAAGAATTTCTTCCAGGGCCCGAGCAACATTGAGGAACGGGGTCAGGTGTTCCTCCTCAGTATAGCCGTTAGCCCGGAACTGAGCTAAGCAGTCTTTGAAGCCACTCTCTAAGTAGGCCAGAGACTTCTCCGCACACAAGTCATCGAACTCGGAGGACTTCAGGAACTCCTCCTTGCTGAGACCCCTAGGCATTCTCGGCCTCGCTCTTCAAGTGCTCGTTCTCGGCACTAAGTCTTCGGATCTCTCCTTCAGCTCGGGCCCTCGTGTCCGCCAGCTCTGCAGCCAGAGCCTCCTTCTCGACCTCCAGAGCCTCCTTCTCAGCCTCCAGCGCCACCCACCTGGCCTCGAGCTCCCTCCTCTCCTCGACACTTATTGCTTCCAGCTCCTCGAGCTGCTTTGCCAGCTCCATGTGGTTCTCGAGCACCTCATCCAGACACTGGCGGGATGAGGTCACCTCCCTAAGAGCCCGGGTGAGGCGGTTGATCACCTCACCACCCCAGACCATTGTCTGCATAAGAGTCAAGGATCAGAAAGCAAATATAAATATGGAGTGAGAGCTCGGGCAGATAAGAGACGTACCTCCGTGAATCTATCTGCGAAGGATCCCAGGACCTCGAGGTCGGGATCATTCCGCACTAGGTCAATGTCCCTATCGGGGACCATGTTGCAGAGAAGCCCCGTCGCAGCAGATCGGGACGGGGAGACCACAAAAGAGTCTTAAAAAATGTTCAGGGCACTAGCTCGGCCCGGACCAGCTTACGTCCTCGCCCTCACCTCAACTGAGGGGACCTCGGGGTTGGCCGTGGGATGCACCTCGGGCATCGAGGCTGGGCGTGTCTCGATAGTAGGGGCGGGGCGCGACTCGAAGGTGGAGGCCTTCTTTTTCATCGGGCTTCAGGCCTCCTTCTTGCAAGCCGCGGGAGCCTTCCTCTTCCTTTTCTTTAGGCTCGGACCGCCTCGAGGAGCCCTCTTTGGGGCGCTCCTTCAAGGCCTTCAACATTGCTGCATTGCCCATTCGATCAGCTGCAAAGAAAGCAACGAGTTAGATAGCAGTTCGGATACAACATAGGATGACACGACTAAGGGAAGACACGGTGATACCCAAGTCCCCGACCAGCTGAACCCATTTTCTGCTGAACCCGAAGTGGCACAGGAGGTCCTCCTTAACCAGATCAGGACCATTGTAGCACTTGTCACTCATAGCAGTAAGAGGATGGTCAGGTCGGGGGCTCGGTCGGGATTTGAGGGGGACAGGGTGTACACGTTATCCCTCCAGGTCATATCGCACCCTCAGGGGTTCCTATTTCTCCCTACCCACCAAACATAAAAAAACCGGCTCATTCACCCCAAGTGAGAGTTTGGGTTCCCCCTGATGAACCCGAGATCACCTTTGTGGGAAAGGTAAAAATATCCCGGCACCAGCCTCTTCACATGAATCAGCTGCATCAGGACGTAGGTGGTAAGAGGAATATCAAAGAAGTTGAGGAGGACACCCAGAGACAGAAAGAAGCTATATGAGTTGGGGGCCAGCTGGCTCGGGCTGACGTTAAGGTACTGGCAGAGAATGGTAATGAACCTTGGGATCGAGAACCTGAGGCCCATCTCTAGTTGGTTCAGGTAGAAGGAGTAAAAGCCAGGGGTAGGACGGTGAGCTCGCTCCTCGGGACAGGGTAGGGTTACCTCGAATTTATTTAACATCCCCCTTTTATCCTTTATCAGGGGGATGTCCGCTAACCTAGGGTTAGACGCTTTCTCCTTGTACCAAGGTAGTCCCGAGGAGCCCAGTTCGCCTGGTCAGGCAGCATTGGCTCACGGGTCTCTGGACTTGTGGGGACGCTATCTACGGGCTCAGCCGCACTCCTCACTATGCTCTTACTGGGGGAAGACATTTTTAAAGGAGGTAAGACTTACTAGTTTAAAGTGAGAATTGGATGTCCGCTAACCTAGGGTTAGACGCTTTCTCCTTGTACCAAGGTAGTCCCGAGGAGCCCAGTTCGCCTGGTCAGGCAGCATTGGCTCACGGGTCTCTGGACTTGTGGGGACGCTATCTACGGGCTCAGCCGCACTCCTCACTATGCTCTTACTGGGGGAAGACATTTTTAAAGGAGGTAAGACTTACTAGTTTAAAGTGAGAATTGCGAAAGCAGCTTGGGAGCGAGAGAGAATTTTGACAGAGTTTCGGTGCGGTGAAAAGTGAAAGTGAGAAATGAAATAAATTGTTGCCTCTTTAAAAGAACTCGGGACGAGCCACGACAGTCTGATCTTGCACCCACCAAACGGCCCAGATCATCTAGAGAACTCCAAGCGTTGGCTCGGTAATCGGGGCCTGCTTCATCCGGACCGTCCGCTAGTATTTTATCAACTGTTGAGATGCGGCATCATGCGGATCATGGTCTTCTTTGAAAGCAAAATTCTATCTCATTCCCGACGTCATCCTAACCGTCCACGTGTGTTTTATCAACGGCTGAGATACGACGTCATGAAGATCATTGTTTTCTGCAAAATCATGAATTTTAGCTCGGGTCCCAACCTCATTCTCACACAGCCTACACTTCAATTCTTCATCTAGGACTTGCGGCGAGGGATACTCCTGATGCCCCCTATCACCACCTCGTGACCCGACGACCGAGCTCCATGCACCAGATGCCGAACTGCACTGATAGCTCGGGACGATTACCTGAGGACTTACGTTCAGCTCGGGAGTGTTTTCCGAGGAGAAAATCATGCCTCCAAGAGTCCAACCAGTATACGCCTCTCCCTCTTTGAACTACGATATCGCCGGGAATCGTGAAGAAAATCTCGCTCAAGATGCTCATCAATCTAGGCGTAATCCCCGTCAGGATAAGTGCCCCAGCGTCGAGTAAAGCGCTCATCTCCACCGTCTAGCCCCTCTATAAATACCCAGGTACGCTCCCTCATTATAACATTCACACATTCACTTGCTCTCGGTTTACATATCTTCCTTTGCTCTCTTTTTGCTCTCTCGCATTCTGCCTGACTTAAGCATCGGATGAGCTTCGTCGGACACACTTTCGGAGCCCTCTGACCTGTTACATGTGGCTGTAGGTGTTTCGAAGGCACTGACGACTCCCCACCAACTAGCAGACCCGACGTCCTGATCTCCCGAGCTCCCCAGGTGGTGGCAGCTCGTCGACTGAGAGAATTCGGTTACGTCGCATACTGTAATTTGAACTCATCAGAATGCATTTAAAGATATGAACACTAAATATCGCATATAAAGTTATATGAAAATTTTCACGGCCTTTTAAAAGTAAATTTATCAAGTATTACATGGTATATATATATTAAGTATTTTTCAACAAAAATAAATATAAGGTACAAACAAGGGTACCAAATCAAATAGCATTAATGTAGGTTCAACGGTGGTGCAGCTCAAATCTATAAAGCACGTAAGTGTTATGAATGATCGGTAACTTCTAATATATGTCTATAAATTATTCAACTAAGTTAATGTTAATACGAAGTCTCACAAATCTATAAAATTTGCAAAACATGGGATCTCGTTTATAGGCTTCAGGCCTTTCAAGAACTAGAAAGCTGAGATCAGTTAATCCTAGGGAAAAGATAAAAGGAGTAAGTAGGATCAGGGAAGAATGAAATTCAGGAACAAACAAGGCGAAGGAGGCCTTGGTATGAGACTAAGACGTCCTTATTTAGGGAATCCGACATATCCATGATCTAGGAGAGGTTGGATATGTCGGATAATATTATGTTTTAATATCGGATGTAGAAGACCGAGCTCATCTTCCTTCCGATATCTACCATACATTTTACCTTAACCACATAGAGATGGTCATAGGTTCCCGATCCCCATATTCATACAAGATCTTTGTGACCACTTGAGCGTGAGCCCAAACCGAGAAGTTGTACCCTTGATGGTCTCATTGTTTTAATTTAAAATTTTATAATATTTTCAAAAAATAAAAGGTGGGGGAGGTGGTTACCGGCTTACGCCCACCTCACACGGGAGGGGGGAAATCAAAGCTCAAATTTGTTAAAAAGTGTATGATGCAACAAGGGGCATGCCGGGAATGTTAAAATACTTATTGGTATATAATAACAATAACAAAATATTATTTTATGTTGAGACAAGAGCCGGTGAAATGCGCGGCAAAAAAATTAATTTAAATGGTTTAACTTTACCTATTTTGTCATATAAGAATAAAAGTTTTACATTTAATTTTGTTCATTGGACAGTGTTATTTAGTTTTGTTTCGCCGGTGGCCAGTGATATCAGCACCTATACATAATACCCATAATAACAGTAATAGTTTCTTTTAAAGTAAATAAACAGAGTCGTGGTATTGGTATTGTTAGAAAATACATCGACGTGTTAATCCACGAACCCATGCCTTGAATAAACTAGATAAGGTTCGCTAATTGTTATTCAAGCTCTTAATTTGGTGTGCTCCTATTACGAGAAGTTCGTCGTTGTGTTTTGAGAAATGATTGCCACAAACCGTAAGTACCTGGACGGGGCAATATCGTTTTAAAGAAATAGCGTTCAACACTATCCTCGACGATCCTGATTCTGCATTTGAATAAAAAGTTCCTACTGGAAGTATACAAATATACCCGTTTTACATTCCAAATTATTTGGAGTTCCTACAAAGAGCTCTTGTGGTAGACCTATCATAAAAATGAGCGGGTTGTTGTTCTCACGTAGGGTACTTTGAGATAGAAATATAAAATTGGAAATTTAAAAAAAAAACAAAGTTTTTTTACATGGTTTAGGATAAACCATAAATCACAAGCGAGATGAAAAATTCTACTATGATATTTTGAAAATTACATCATCTCACTGTATTTCAAAAGATACACACTCCTTTAATATAGAAGAAACTTATCTCATAAATATATATATATATATATATATGTGTGTGTGTGTGCGCGCGCGCGTCCGCTATACACTTAAAATATAAAAATGGCACACTCCAAATCTGTAAAAAAATTTAATAGCCATTCCAAACATTGAATTTTAATAAAAAAAACTGTGTGATTTACTCCGGCAACGTGATTTTTTATCATATAGCTATATTTCAATTAAAAATTTTAATTTTCGATAATATTTATTATGTTAAATGTATAGACTTTTTATTATTTATAATACTTTCTATATCCATATAATATTATTATTAATATAATAATAATATTATTTAGATCTATACAATAATGTTGAACGAGAAACCTTAGAATTTTCGAACAAGAAATGAAGTCTTCCTCAAAAAATTCTATGGTTTCTTATATATGAAAATCTTAGATTGATTTTGGGTTTTATGATGATTTTTAGTCAAATATGTATTTAAAAAATTATGTTAGCAGAGGTAAATCGTGGAAATTTTATTAAACTTTAAGATGTGTGATGCCTATTTAATTTTCATAGTGTGAAGTATCATGATCGATTTTTACATGAGATTTTGGTGAAAAACCTTGATATCTGGTTAGCACTATATTTAGGGGCAAATTGATGGTTAACTTAACAATTTGTTGGCATTTAATTGAAGGAAACTCCGTATTTTTCAAATTATCATACACTGTACACTTCGTATCAATAAATTTGCGATAGGAATAGCTACATATTCCTTTCTTAATAAAACCAATTATTCGTGCAAATTTGTTAGTCATATGATGAGGAAATGTGAAGTTAACAAGTCAATTGAAAATTGAGAGATTTAAAGGTTTTTTTTTTCAGGGTTAAATATGTAAATTTCGTTTGGTGTAAAGTGGGGCAAAAGTTCAGTTACTCAAATCAGGCTTAGTCATAGTACAATTGGAAGTAATAAACAAAAAAGCTACTAAACGTAGAAATCGGTTTATATATATTTGCCACAGAGAGATTCTAAAAGTGGATACATATATATATATATTGAGACGGGGATCATTAAAAAAGTGGCTTGACCAATGTACTCAATTTTCAATTCGAAGAATATTATATAAACAACACAAAAATAATTTCTTGGTAATTGTAATGAGTTCAACGTTAATGCTGGCTCCACTGGTGGACCTTGAAGTTGAATGCATAAAGCATAAACGTGCTCCAACTGTTTTAGGACATTATATTGGATAACCCGTCACTTTTTTCATCAATGTGCTGGAAAATGTTGGGGTCGAAAGCTGTGAGCCAATATCTCCAGGTACAGGGGACACCAACAAAAAAAACGAACTTTTTGTGTTTTATTAATTGATTATTTGTAATCACGTTCCATCTGTAAATTAAATACTTTTTTTTGAAACTTTAAATGAAACCATTGTTACAACAATCAGTTAATTTATACATAGTAGAACGATTGAATAAAAATCATAAACGATGGACAAATAATTTTAGAATTAGTTGCAAAATATGATAGAACTTTAAACATAACCTTAGGAAAGGGCTCTTCTCTTTTTGCTGCATTTGGAAGGGCTTGCTGGGCCCATTGAAGGCAAAAGTCAGAACTTTATGAATACCATTCATAGAAATCAATGCACACCAATGAAGTTAGCTTACTGGCATGGGGATGAAGAAAACCGAAATAAATTGAAAAGATAATATAAGGAAGTTGCAAAGACTGCTGCTAACATTGATTATAACCAAGTTCCGTATGCTGGGATTGTCAAGTTTAACTTTCTGCTGCTTCCCCTAAATCTTTACTTGAAATTGGCCCATTCTCTTACGAGCAAATTCTGAATCAACCCTAACAATGATCTAATAGTAAATAACCTGTGTCATTGCATATGGAAGCTCACTCCTTGTAGAACACCGCTCTCAGTGCATATCACTGGCTGCACTGTGCAACAATTGTTGATTGTACAAGTCAAGAGCTTTTAAAGTGTAAGTAATTGGTAATTCAACGCTACCGTTGAATCTTCAACTCGCAAGCTTTTGACCGTATTTGATTCAGAATCACGTTGTAAAATGGCCGAACAAACCTTTAGGAAGAATAAAGCCGCCAAAAAGAAACACGAACAGAAGAGAGAGAGATCCGCCGGTTTCTGAGATTATCATTGTCCTGCATACTCCTGCAATTGAAAATTGAGAGATTTAAAGGTTTTTTTTTTCAGGGTTAAATATGTAAATTTCGTTTGGTGTAAAGGGGCAAAAGCCGGTGTCGCTAAACGAAGTCACACCGCACTCCAGCTCGGGACAAACAGTTTGACTTGTATGTAGACCAGCTCGCACACTTCCAGCTCTTGCCTAAGCTGGAACCCATGAACCATACAGGTCTACACCAAAACCACGAATCGGGCCGGTCCACATAGTACTGCCAGCTTGCGCGCCTCTAAGATGGTTTCCCCCAGACCAGCTTGGGACCAACCAGCTCAGCACCCAGCTGTACAATCCAGCTCAGGATCATCTCTCACAGGGCAGCTTACACTCTCAAAACCTTAAAAGCTTGTGCTCATGCAGCAGTATCCCTAAGCTATTTACTACCTCGCTGATATCTCCAATAGCTCAGAGCTGTTTCAAACACACACAGAACAACTTACGTTCCCTAAATACACCAGCTCAAGGCTGGTCCGTCCCAGACCAGCTCACACCTGGTCTGGTTCATACTAAATCCGATTAATTAGCTTAGTTACCCCACTAATCTTTCGGGCCTCACGGCATTGATGCAATTAGGCTCTATCTTTCAGGAATCATGGTTGACTGATATTATTCGGGATCATGATTTATCGATTGAATTCTGTGCACCCACTAAGGAAACCGACCTTTTCGATTTCATCAGAGGGTGGCGATCGTTAAAATAGTGGGAAGGTGCTTCATAAAATTAAATGACCATATTTTATGTCTTTGTAAATTATTATGAATAGTCATTGATGCATGTATGTTCTGAATTCAGTATATTACCATGACTACGTGTAATCCATTATCACTCATTCTCGAAAACAACAAACTTACTCGAGAGAACCAACTTCATTGGTTACGGAACCTCAAGATTGTTCTGGTCTCGAAGAAGCTAGTATATGTACTATAAAAATCCCCTCCAAAGGAAGCTCCTGCTGACATCAGCCCCGAGGAGAAGACTGAGCTTGAGATATGGTGGGACCATGATCTCAAAGCCAAATGCTACATGTTGGAATCTATGTTCAACGAATTGTAGAGGAGGTTCGAGGATGCTGTGCATGCTGCTGACATACACCAGCACCTGAAAGAACTGTTTAGAGAGAACCTGCAAGCAAAGAGTTACACCATTACCAAGGAGCTCGTGACGAGCCACATGCGAGATGGGAATTTGGTCCATGAATATGGGGTACGCATGATTGGGCTCATTGAGAAGTTGTGAGCCTCGATCTCGAACTTCCACATGAGTCTGTGGATTTGTTACTTCTCTCTCTTCCTCTTATGTTCGATAGTTTTGTGGTTAAGTTCAACATGAACAAACTGGAGGTCAGTCTTGAAGAATTGGTCAACATGTTGGTCGTGTTTGAGGTAACCATCAAAAAGGACAAACCTATTCTCCTAATGGCTCATCTTCCTCCGTGAATAAGGGGCCCAGTCAAAGGAAATAAGCATTCTTCCCTAGCCAAAGAGAGTGCAGCCAACAAGAAGCCCAAGGCAAAGTCTTCCAAGACAGAAAAGTCTAAGGATGTTTGCCACCACTGCCAAAAGTATGGACAAGTCGACACACATACAACAACAATTAAATGGAAGCACGATAATCAAAACCACGCACAACCATGGCACACTAGGCTAGGTCATATATTCCTAAGAATGATGAACAAGTTAATGAGAGGATATGTTTGAAATGTCAGACATCAACTCTCTGCCTACTTGTGAGTCCTGTCTAAAAGGGATAATGACTAAAAAACTTTTAGAGCATGACTGAGCCTGGCGAATGGACAGTTGGATTTGATCGATACAGACGTATACGACCCACTTAGTATCGGTACTAAGCATGGGCTCATCTACTTCATTACCTTTACCGATGACTACTCGAGGTATGGGATGTTTACATTTAATGAAATATAAATCTGAATCCTTTGAAAGGTTCAAAGAATTCAAGAGTGAAGTAAAAAACCAACTGGACAGAAGTACTAAAACACTTCGATTTGATCATTGAGGATAATACTTCAGCGCAGAGTTTTTGTATTATCTCAAAAACAGGATTCTCTCTCAGTTACTTCTCCATGGACACCACAACTAAATGGGAGGAGGGGAATCAGGCTCCAAGTCCGAGTAGTGAGCATCAGGCTCAGAGTAATGAGGAGGAAGAACAAGCTCTTGTTGAAAACATTCCAAGGGAAAATAAGGGTGAATCCAGCTCTGAGGACGACATCCTTGAGATGTTTCTAGACAGAAATTTCAGCTCTCTTGAAGCAGCTCAGAATTATTCAGCAGGATATACTCATTCCCATCTGTGAAGATGCTGACACAGATACAAATTCATACATAGAGAGTTTTGTACATAAAGGAACAGAGAGTTCCAGTTCTA
Source organism: Dorcoceras hygrometricum (assembly GCA_001598015.1). NCBI lineage: Eukaryota > Viridiplantae > Streptophyta > Magnoliopsida > Lamiales > Gesneriaceae > Dorcoceras > Dorcoceras hygrometricum. The sequence goes on along the minus strand of KQ990590.1, from coordinate 34,166 downwards.
AGAGTTAGAGTAGATACTGTACAGAAGGCTCAAGCTGGAAAGTTAGAAGCAAAGTCAGGTTCAAAGACAGTACAGACGTAATATATTCCGTTAATCCTATACAATCTATTGTTTTTCTTGGTGCAAGCTAAATTACAAAGGTTTAAAATTACAATATCGAGTCAGATGGATGGTTTACTGGAATCAATTCGAAGAACTTAGTACTCACTACAGATAGATCTCGTAAATGAAATTTGAGATAATAAAAAGGAACTTGCTGACGAGGTAGCCATGCTCCAGCTCTCAGATTGCTGAAGTTATTCCCCCTAGTCATACACTCATTTCTACGTAATCCGAATTTCGGGATGTTACAGTAATATTGTACTCCTGATCAAAGTATTTTACAACAATATCTGTGCTCATTGACATATCATCATAGTGATGTGGATCATGATTGAAAATTGGATCAGATCAGAGTTCAAGAAGTTAACAAGTGCAACATTAGCCAGTGATTCAGCTCAGAGATAAGTCAATCAGATCATAAATGACCTAACAATTTCGTTTAGAAAGATCATATCAGGGCCTAGCTGAGTAAGGACAACTCAATTCATATCAGATTAGCTTAGAGCAAGTTCAGTTCAGATCAGAAGCACAGATCAGATCAACTCAAGATTTCAGTTCAATACAGAACAGAGCGGATCGAAGAGCAGATCATATTAGAGCTTTGTTGCGTTAGGAATTGACTTGAAAGAGCCTTTATAGTCGTTGAACAACTTTTTGGATACAATCAGAATATATTAGAGTTGTTAATGTACAATGATTGTTGTTTTTGGCAAAATAGAGGTGCATTTAATGAAGCAATACGGAGTACAGTACAAAGAATTAAATGCCCATTTATTAATTGGAAGCAATCATACGGGGATTTATTGGTTGAGTCTACTTGTAACATTTATTATCCATTTGAATTCGAAGAATATAAAAAGGAGCAAGCTTTGAAGATCATAAGGACAATTTTAATAATCAACTAATGCGATAGAACAAGAACGAAAGCTATCAAAAAGCCCTCATCTTCTTCAGAAGATCATCTCTTTGTTATTATCTGTTGATTAGTTCTTCTGTACTTATTTCAGCCCAGAGCTGTAAAAAAAATTAGGCTATTCTTATCATTTTTATACTAAATCTTTAATACCAGTTGTATATAACACCATCTGTGTTGTTATAAGAAGAGATAATAGGAGTTCTGCTCGGGTACTGTCTGACCAACAGATTATGATATTTTGTATCATATTCAAAGTCTTTCAGTGGAAATTTTTCCAGACTGAAAGAAGGGGCGACGTAGAAGCATTGTTTCAAACTTTCAGAAACAAAACTTTGTCCCTATCTGATTTAAGTATAAAAGAATTCATATTTAATTGTTCACTGATCGATTGTTCCGCATAAATTATATTCTTACTCAATAAATAAGCTAAGACTGAGTTTTGCTATCAGCTGGTAACTCGGCCAATTTGCAAAATCATTTTAAATTTTATTCATCCTCCCCTCTCTCTAAACTCTATGCTAATATTATTCGTTGCCATCAATGAGGGATTTACATTGACCTACCCTATATTATATATGGCACTAACTTACTTCATATTTTGTTTTTTTGACACTTAATCTCCCTTTTGTCCATGAAATTTTCTTTAAAATTATGAACATGACCGAAATACCCCACTCAATTTAAATTAAACATATATAAGCCAATTGCAATTATTTTCCAAATTAGAACAATTTCATAAAATTGTTCTAATATCTTTGACAATGATTTGCACATAAGATATTTATTGTAATATTTTAATTTTTTTTTACACTTGATATCACATATAATTATAATCAATAAATAATGCTTGTTTATGTTTAAAAAAGAGGATTGGAAAACGAGTTAGAGCTGGGAATAAACTCTTTTAAAATTTTCTTTTGCAAACCACTGTTTAAGATCGGGGAGTTACCAGCTGAGCTTATGTTTCGGTCCATTCTGATTCTCCAAGCTACAGAGTAATTGTGCGGAAAAGGTTTTATCAATCAGTGAACACATGTATCGAAAATAAACATATTTTTATGTAAGTTTGAAGCCAAATTTCTATGCCTCATTGTATTCCAATCATTAAGGATTTCTACTATAAGACTTTGATCTTATTAAACAATTAATCAAACCACTCAGCTCATCTCGCAGTTAATCTGAACTCCTAGTATCTCACTTCTAACAACACAGACTCTGTTAGTTTACTAATAAACAATCTCTCGGGTTAACCTAATATTCTACTCTAGCTTAAACTTGATCTGAAACAGCAAAGCTGAATTATACACTGAAAATGTAAGTACAAGGTTATCAAGCTTATAAACTTCGAAAGGATGCAAAATCAAAGGATCTTGTTCTTCCCTTTACTTCTGATATTTATAGGTTTGAGATTCAAAGGTAATAAATACGATCGATACACTCAGCCCCTAAATCCTCGTATGTTTGTGTTGGCGCAGAGCGGATCCGGATCGTGTCGAAAATAGGCAGCGAAATATTTAAAAGCTTTTGATTTCACTGTGAACTGATTTCCGCGTTCGGGGATGCTCATACATAATCTAAACAGTTAATAAATAAATACCATACATATGTTGTTTTAGATGATTACCTTCGGTGACTTCACGCCTGGCTTTGAATATTACGGTTTTAAGCTGAGATAGCCCTTCAATGGTTGAACTTCGATCTCCTCCAAATCCGGTCCACGAATAGCAACCAAGTTCCCTTGAAATCCTACACTAGAAGGACTTGCAAGTTTGACGTATGTGTTCTCCTTGTGTAATCGCACACAACGGTGTGTGTATCGAAGGTGGGCAGCGTGTTGGGGATCCGGATCACGCCCCCCGGCGAGGCAGCGGAAGAACAGAAAATTAACAGTCGGGAGATGATCAATACGAAAAATACAATAACAAACTACGACATTCATAGGATGTTTAGGTGACTACCTTGCTGGCACTTGTGCCTGGCTCCAACCGTAGTTACAATAACGTCGGCTCTTCTCGGTAGATTGCGGTAGAAATCGCCAATCCGATCCACGACCAGAAACGAGACTCCTTCATCAGCCTACACTAGAAGGACTGATGAGATCTGCACGAACGGATTCTCCTCGTCGAATTGGCCGGAAACAATTTTCCG
>KQ990590.1:6004-30121 GCA_001598015.1 Dorcoceras hygrometricum | reverse complement strand
CACTATCTATCTGCATGCTCAGAACATCACAATGTTCCCTACCAATGAAATATGGTACTTCGCATCGCAGATACTAGTCTCGAACTCGGGCGGCCTTATCCTCATTTTGACGGCCCAATCGACTAGGAACATGTTCAGAATACACAGCGACTATTAGATGTGTTTCATGATAGCCGTCATACCCACTATCACATCTAACATACGCTTTAGTGCATTCCAGGTCTTTACTCAACGTAATTGTAAATCATTATACACACAATGAAAGTAAAGAATGCCATATAATAAATGCGAATATCATATATAAAGACTGAGCCTAGGGGCTCAACAAGTAAAACTGAGGATAACAAGATCACATAATGCAGGCATAACGGAATCTTAATACTTAAATTAAAGTAAGTCATAGGAAATGAAATCTTGCTACTCAACAGACAGATCGGAACATCAGATATGAATCGCTTTGTACTGTATGACTTACGGTCTAGAGGCTCTCTTGTGGTCCTGGTGCATGAAGCATGTTATCTGAATTCAGTAACTCTCCGTGAAGGGATTACAGTAATTACATAATCATGTCCTTTCTGATGAAGGGATTATAGTCATACCGAAATCATGTCCCTTCCTGATTGACCGGGTCCTCTATAAGTCCTTAAAACTGAACTTTACTTCCTTTACCTTAAAATAGCTATTATACATTGCTCTTGGTTGAAGATCGATCGCTGAAAACAGGATGATCCACTGCTATGAAACTCATTTTATCTTTTAGAAGAAAAATAAATTTACTTTACTGAGTGTACGGCTGGGCTACGAGCTGAGGATAGCAGAAACCAGCTCGATAGAACTCAAACAGCTTTGGCTACAGGAAGCAGATCGCGAGCGTAAAAACTTTGAATACATAAAACAGATCTTGGGTGTGAAACAGATCACAGGCATGAAGAAAATCTTTGGCTAACGAAGATAGCTTATGAATAGGACAAACAGATTTGGTTTAAAGAGAGCAACTTGCGCACAGTAAAACGGTAACATATCCTGGTGCATGAAGCATGTTATCTGAATTCAGTAACTCTCCGTGAAGGGATTACAGTATTACATAATCATGTCCCTTCTGTTGAAGGGATTATAGTCATACCGTAATCGTGTCCCTTCCTGATTGACCGGGTCCTCTATGCCATAAGTCCTTAAAACTGAACTTTACTTCCTTTACCTTAAAATAGCTATTATGCATTGCTCTTGATCGAAGATCGATCGCTGAAAAATGAATGATTCACTGCTATGAAACTCATTTTATCTTTTTAAAAAATAATAACTTTACTTTACTGAGTGTACGGCTGGGCTACGAGCTGAGGATAGAAGAAACCAGCTCGGAAGAACACAAACAGCTTTGGCTACAGGAAGCAGATCGCGAGCGTAAAGAACAGCTTTGCCTACATAAAACAGATCTTGGGTGTGAAACAGATCAAAGGCGTGAAGAACAGCTTTGGCTAACGAAGATAGCTTATGAATAGGACAAACATATTTGGTTTAAAGAGAGCAGCTTACGCGCAGTAAAACGGTAACATAAGCTTAGGAGCAAGAATTTCAGCTTTGGAAAGGTCACTCAGCTTTGAGAAACCCAATCAATTTAACAAAAAATCACGCAGTCTGGTCAAGAAAAATAGGCCAGATCTTCTTAGAACGAATGTACTGCACCAGCTCAGACAGTCTCTAAACAGCCTAGCTCAGCTTGTTCGTCCAGGACATAGTCCCGATCAAACCAGCACCGCCTATCTGTTCAGAGTCGATGTCCATAACTTTTACAGCACACCAGAACACAGAACTTTTCTTGGCTTATCTTTCTGGAAATCTGTACCACTCAGTAATTTTGAAAAACACAACTGAATTTTGCTAAAAGATAACTGGTGAGTTTTTCTTAAAACTAAAACATCAAAGCAGTGAATCCTTAGCTTAAACATGAACTTAAACTGGCTGAACTGAAACACGCATCAGGCAAGCACACAACAGAAAACACGAAATAATATATGTTTTCCAGATGCAGCAAGAATCAATTTTACTTGCCTGAACTGAGAATCGTAACAGCAGATGGATTTGGATGGAAATATTCTCAAGCACACTCGGCGAACTCTTGTGTATTTTGAGAGAAATGAAAGATTTTCTTGGAACAAAAATGAGCTCTAACTCACGTAAAATCATCATATACGGGAGAATGATTTGTAGTAGGTGGAAGTACAATGATTAGGTATGGTTAGTTTACCAAATCCTTGCAAAATTGGCTCCCTACTACTATTTTAATTTTTAAATTTGCCAACCCATTTTTTTAAAAAACAGATCTCCCATCCGAATTCATTTATTTAAAGAAAACTGCTCCAGCTTGGGATTGTGCTTGGGACGAAATCCTACTAGAGACATCTGGTCGTGCTTCTAAGCTGGAAGAAAAGAAAGAATCATCATAGATTACTGGAACTAGCAAAAACCGAAATCTGGATGTTCAATAACAAAACAACCCTTGGAAATAAAAAGACTAACAATTGTGGTCCTATGGATTTTGGGGCGCTACAAATATGTTCGAACTTCTCCAAGCTATTTTTCAGTATCCTGTTGTTATTCTAATCTCGCATGGTTCGTTCGATCCTTCCCAAGCTGGTTTCGTTGTTCAGCCCGCTTCCAAGCTGGTTTCATTGTTCAGTCTGCTTCCGAGCTGGTTTCCTTTTCCAGCCCGCATCCGAGCTGGTTCCTTTGTCCAGTCCTCTCGCAAGCCGGTTTCATTGTCTGATCGCTCGTGATCTGATTTCTAATTTGGGTTGACTTTCCCAAACTGAGTTGACCCACCAGTCATAAGCTGTTTTTCTTCTTCGAGCTGGTTTTCATGCTCGTAAGCTGTTTTCCTCTCTGAGCTGGTTTTCATGCTCGTAATCTGGTTATCCTCACTTAGAGCTGCTCTATGATTGTGACCCATCCTGATTACCCTAAATCTGAGTTAGCCAATCATCCCAGAGTTGATTTTCTATTCTGAATCAGTACGCTCGTGTACTGCTTTACTTCGAGCTGATCCAGCTATAGGCCCATTCTGGACAGATACAGTAATTTCAAGTTTAATTCTTCTTTCCTTCAGCTTTCGTTCAAAGATATAACTCTAATCTGTTCTCAGTTATACTAGTTTCAAGACATAGTTCTTCAGCTGAGAGCTCCGCTATCTGTTCTTCGTTCCTATAGCCTGAATTGATCCAAGTTTCTTCTTTGTTTGAGTTTCTATGTACTCCCAGTAACTTTCAAATGTTAAAGGAGTTTTAAAACAACGAACCCTATCTTATCAGCGATCTTTTTTCAGATCAAAAAACAGTTTTAAAGGAATTCTCATCAGAGAACGTTTTAAAGGAAGTAGTTTTCAAATGTTTTAATGATTTATGGCAAAGTGATCAGATGGTCAGTGCAGGAGGGTGAGGACGTTGGTTGATGGATCGGTGTGCCCCTCCATAGGAAGGACAAGGATCTTAGTTGACGAACTAAATTCCCCCTTCAACCAGGGGAAGGGACCAATATTATGGTTGACAAATTATGATCCCTTCTCAGCATAGTTTGGGATTTATTTCCCTAGTTATGTCAGGCCCCGTGCTAATTACCAACAATTAACACATAATAAGCGCATAATTACGGAAGCTTAAAATCAGGGCTTAAAAATTTTTCGAAATACAAAGGCCTGAACTTCAAATCATTCATTCAAAATATTCGATACTCAAAATAGAAGTTTACTCTACTCGATACAGCAAGTAACCACATAAATCAATTCAAAATACAGATCCCCCAAATAATAAAACACGAGGCATTCCCCGGTTCAATACATATCATAAGTAAACTGGGACTCAGGGATGCGGGGATCGACCAACTGAACTTCCACTCGGTCCAGCTTGGTTACCTGAAACTCCTGCAAATGGGTAACACAGACCCAAACAACAAAAGCAGGAAAAGAAAATACGAGGTCAAGCCTCAGTACGAAGAGCTATCAAAGCAGTAAACATGCAACAAGCTATAATCAAAGCTATGAATGCATGAGGGCTATCAAAAAGTCGGATAGCTAGCCCAGTCTATCAACTGGCAACTCAAATCAGCCTCTATACCACGGTCTATCAACCAGGAAATCATCGGTCCGTGATCATCGGGGCCCGTCAGCCCATCACAGCTCGGTGGTAGACACTCGAATCCGGTAGTCACCACTCCGACGATAGCGTTGGACTTTTCGGACACGACTCAACAGCCGGCCAGTCACAACGTGGCACCCAATCAGGTAATCAAATCAATTTATCAATTCAGGCTCAAGATGTATGCATGAATTGTTGTTATGGGAATTGTTGTGTCGACTGGTTTTGTCGGAGGACAATTCTTAGTGTTGTTTTCCAGTCGATGCTAGTGCTATTTATAGGAAGACTTGGTCTTCGTTTTGTGAATTCTTTTCCCATACTTAGCGATATTTCCAGCCTTTCGTTCCTTATCTTTTGAACCCTAGAACACTGTTCACCGTGAGCTATTCCGGTGAATTCCCGGCGTTTCCGGTGGTTGTTTTGCTCGTGTGAGGTAGCGTTGGACTCCTCTCGAGAAGCTCTATCATCCTACACCATTTTTGGAAGCTTCGTGGGTTGGATTGAAAGCGCGAAGTTGCTGTTCTTGCGTGTGATTTCATCGTTGCAGGTAGCTTTTCGATCTAGCTTTGAGATCTTGTTCTGGGTCTTGTTTTAAGCTTCCTGTGAGTTGTTTTGGGTTAGGTTGAGCGCTGGTTTTAGTGTTTAAATTCCAGCCGTGAGCCCTTGAGAAGTTGGCCGTGAGAATTGTTAGGTTGGCCGTGAGTTTGGTTAATTGCCCTGAAATCTGTGTGTTGTGTATCTTGGCAGATTTGTGCAGGCAGTGAGTTGCTTCGTTCTTTGAGGAAATTAAGGTACGGGTTGAGCTTGTAATTTCAGCAAGGTGACAGCTTGGATGAATTGTTAGATGGCTATCTGTTGGCTGCCCTGTTTTGTTGCCTGTTGAGGCTGTGGTTTGGGTTTGCCGTGTGTTATATGGTGTATGTTGCTGGTTTTGTTATTGTTGCGCATATGTTGATATGCTTGTTGTTGTCCAGCATGTGCATACACGCATTTTCATCTTTCTTTAGCCATCGTTGCTTCGTTGTTGTTCTGTTTTCTTATCAGGTTCGAGGGCGAGCGGCAATACCGCACTCTCATTTTCCCTGCTGGTTTTGTTAGTCTCTATGCTCCGAGTGGCTAACTACCACAGTGCATAGGTAGGACAACAGCAGGGAAGTTGTTGTTACATCTGGTATTCGGGTGTGTGTCTGGGCGAGTGGTTAGCTACCACACTTGGAACACACCCAGTGGCCACCATCTGTTGCAGATTCAGTTGAGTTATGCATTGATTCTTTGACGTCCATTCTCGGTTGGAGTCATCCGTTGTTGTCCAGCATATCATGCATAGCATCTACCTTTCATTCTTGCTGCTTATTTGCTGTTTTTATAGTTGCTCTCCGTACTGGGGTTTGACCCCATGTCCCTCCGGGGCTTGGTTTGTTTCCGTGTTTGTGTATTTGCAGGAAACCCAGGTAATACAGCTGGTCGTGGTTTTAACCCAGCTGGTGGTGCCCCGGGAGGTGGCTAGAGTGTCCCAGTCGCATATAGCATACTATTATTTATGTATCAGTGTGGGATGCCAGGGGATGCCCTGTGCTCTGTTGTTGTACCTGGTATTTAGTATCTGATACATATCTTTGAGGTGTTGTATGTTTTGCTGTATGTTGGCAGGTTGCCTTGTTGGTTTTAAGCTGGGAACTTATTTTAAGTATCGCTTTATTTTAAATTATATGTTTAAAACTGTCGGGCCTAAAAGCGAAAATTTTACCCACTTTTTGATAGCTTCCGCATGTGTTTATCTGTTGTGAGCACGAGGCCTGACAAAGATTATGGTTGACAAATTATGATCCCTTCTCAGCATAGTTTGGGATTTATTTCCCTAGTTCCTGTATACAGATGAGCTTGATCAAGCGAACTGACCCATGGAGATGTTCTGCGCCGTAACATGAAAGAACTAAGAACAGGGTTGTATTACAACCGCAGGATTGAGGATAGTTTATGTTAAAGTTTACTTCATTTAATGCCAGAAAATGTTTAAAATGTTTTTATGATTAAGCGTGTTCTGTTATGCTTTCTCAGTTTACAGTTTCATCAGCTTATGAGCTGTTCAGTTTTCAGTTCTCTCAGCTTTCAGCTTTCAGCTTTCAGCTTTCAGTTTATAGTAAAAGCTATTTTCCATGCATGTAATGTCTGTCTTTGCTATTTACAGATTTTCTTGCCGAGTCCCTAGGCTCATTAGCTTTATTAGGTACAGTTAAGGATGTTCAGTGAGAGCTGGAAGACGCGAGCTTAATCTGGATGGAGAAGCGTGTTTATCAACATGCCAACTTTTCCCTGCTGTACAGACCGTATTTATTTTTGTGAATGGGGTTGTATTAGACATCTCAATTCGATTTGTTTCTAAATTGATTTTTGAACGGTTTGTACCAAACATTATCTATATTATTTTCGCACTCCAAGCTGTTTCCTTCGGAGCTATCCCAGCCGCAAGCTGTTTTGTGCTCCTGTCAGGCCCGATGATTTAAATCAGAGATTAATTACTCAATTAATCATAATTACGTGGAAGCTTAAATTATGGAAATTTTGTTTGGGCCTGAACTGAAAATATCGTTTAAAGTACAATCATCCTCAAAATATAGATTTTAACTCAAAAATCAATACAACGACAACAGTACCAGAAATGTATACAAATATCTCAACAAATACAAATCTCAAGTACAGTATTCTCACAGGGCATCCCCTGGTAATACAATCAGTATATAATACATAACTGGAACTCCAAACGAGGCTCTACCAGCCGACGCACCACTATGTCCAGCTGTGTTACGTGAAGCACCTGCAAAGGCCAAACACAGGACCAAACCAACCCCAAAAATGGAAAGAAAACGAGGTCAAACCTATGTACGAAGAGCACTCAAATAATAGCAATCAGATAAGGCATGCAATATCTCAAGTCGTGCAATGCATGAAAGGTTACCAAGAATCATCGGTAAACAAAGCACACCGACTCAGTTGGGCATTCAAATCTCAATAATTCATTGAAATCCAGATCACAGCGACTCAGCTGGCTATCACGATTCAGCGACAACATTGATTCTCAGCACGGCGACTCAGCCGGAAAATCACGACTCGGTGATTATCGGTTCTCAAAGGAATAGGCTCAATATGTTATGCATGAATGCAAGACAGAATCATGCTCACAAACAATGCATACAATTCGAACATAAGCAAAGCAGATAGTCATCCAGAACAGAGGGGCTAAGCAAGTCAGCTTACAGCTAGCATGCAATCACACTGCAATCAATTCACGCTGGAAATATTATCATGCTTATGTCAAAGATGTTAGTCCGTACCTTTCGCTTCTAAGCTACAATTACCACAGAACAGCTTAGAGCTTAATCAGTAGAACACACATCCCAGCTCAGCTCAAGTCTATACCGAGAAATCAAGGGAAAAAACAACAGGATAGGAGCTAATCTGCGAAGATACTTACAAAAATCAGCTACACTCAAGCTCAACCAGCTCACGGCCTAAAGCCTCATAGTTTGGTTCAACTAAATCTAGCTAACAGAGCATTACTCAGCTCAAAGATCAAATCTAGGAATGGAACTAAAGCTAGCACAGCGCGGTTACCTGAATCGAAGCTCAACTGTGTTGGAAAATAGCGAAACACAGCTCACGAAGCTTCCCAGCTATTATCTCTATCCGACCTCCTTCAAACTCCTAACTGGTACAAGATTGTTCGCCTTGAAGAGGGGTTTCTAATCGAAGCTATTATCTCTATCCGACCTCCTTCAAACTCCTAACTGGTACAAGATTGTTCGCCTTGAAGAGGGGTTTCTAATCGATGTACCCTCACTCAGTTCTGACTAGCCAATCTCCGGCAATCGGAAGAAGAAGATATCGGGTGAACAGTGGACACTAGGGTTCGAAGATATAAGTCGGGAGAAGATAAGGTATAAGTGTTGTAAAAATGACTAAGTGTTGGTCAACACTTATATGTATTTATACTACCAGTCAAAGTTACAGTAAAGTCAACCAGTTCAGACCTCACTATTGTACCAGCTCAGGCACACAAACTAGCTCAGGGAGTTACGCTGCTTAAACCAGCACAATGCTCTGCTGACCAGCTTAAGTACTTCAAGCAACACACATCCAGCTTAGATCACTCACACGAACCCGGTCTAGTCTACAGTACTCAGACCAGCTCAGATCTCTCCACTGTTGCAGCTTAGGTACACAGACCCAAAAACCAGATCGCATTCTCAAACTGACCAGCCCAGAGCATCCAGCACATCTCTAAGCTGGTTCTAGCTTGCACAAACACAGGGAACCCAACGTTGTACGCCTCTAAGTTGGTATCCTCAAAACCAACTCGCAGTAGAACTCAAACCAACACAGTAAGGTATTCCAGCTCAGAGCTAACATCTCAGTCCAGCTCACAACTGATCTGATCTGTATCAAGCCCAAAAGTGACCAACAGTTCATACCAATCTCCCAAGCTGCTTACTAACCAATTCACAGAATACTATCCAGCTCAGGACTAATCGGTCCAACCAGCTCGCACCAGAACTGGCCTTGGCTCAACTTCGAAACCCACCAGCAAACCTCTAATCTGGTACCAGATTTCACTGGACTTGGAACCGTTCATCTCAACCAACCTGCAACAAAGCTGATTCCTTAAAACCCGAACAGCTCGCAAAACCAGCTTGGCACAAATACTCTGGACCAGCACGCATCTCAGCTGGTATCTTCACCAGCAGCTTATTCAGCTGAAGTATCCACTTGGGTTAAACACTAATCTGATATGGTTAACTCATTTATTATCATCTGATAATTTCAGTTCTCACAGCTCCAACATGTTTTGCTCTAAACTATTTTAGCCCGCAAGCTGTTTGCGTTGAATGACAGCATTATGATTATTGTTTTCTCAACCTAAGTAATATCAGCTTATGAAATTTGTCGTCAATTCTTACCATCGTTATCCATGATCTGTTTGCTCATACGTAATCAGAATCATCTCATTTTTTGCAAAACCACCCCTGAATTGTATGATTTCTTCCAAATCCTAAATTTGAAAAAGTTGTACGCTTTCCTTCGTACTTTAGAGAACTGCTTTGTAAATCGGTGGACTAGGACGCCATACTTACCCCTTACCCTACCGTCGGTCCTATCCCCAGCAGAGATAGTATTACCGTTAAGATCTGGTATCACTTTTATAGCCCACCTGACCAACCAGATCAAGCGGTGCAACGATAGCATCTTGACGTACGAGAGCTTTCCATGAGGTCACCCATCATAGTACGTTTCTCACCCATTCACGCTTAACTCAACAATCCCCCCCGATGTATAGAAAATGCTTCTTGGGAGACTCAAACACCTGACCTTGCTCTGATATCAATTGTTAGGATCAAGCGATTACTACTAGACAAAACCTATACAAATAATAATAAATAATAATAATAATATCGACAACAACTACAACAATAAAATAATAATTGAAAATAAGAAAAAAAACATGGGCAACTAACTTGGGCAAAACTTCCAATCCGTAAATCGAAGCAAATAAAATTCCTAAGCAGTAATTATTTTTTGAATATTAAATGATTATTAAATTATATAAAAAATTAAAGCGGGATCAGGATGGGTTCGGGGATGGGGACGGTGATGTGAATCGGGGGCGGGATGGGGATGGCAGACCCATCCCCATCCCGGCCCATTGTCATCCTTATTGGCAAGGGATTGGCTCCCTTCTCTATTATATACAAAGTGTTGAGCTGCTTCAGTTTTTTGGATATGCTCTCAAGTAAGTTAAGACTTAGACATGATGGAGCACTCAGAAAACGGCACGGGTATTGTGAGACCTGAAAATTTAATAAAGATTAATTGTTGGATTAATCGAATTTTAAGAATTCTGGTGCTTCGGATTTCAATTTGAAGGTTTGGTTTGCATTTTCTGGTCAGATTTCACATTTAGAGCAATTCTGGAAATTTTCGATTTTTCGAGTTTTGAGGAGAAATCTGTTTTGTGGTGAGATCTGTTCAGATTTCTCGAGGAATCTGTTCTCGCTGGTGCCTTGTTATTTGGCAGCGTGTTTTGTAGCGTAGGATCTGGTACGCCGTCGTTTCGTGAAGTCTGAATTTCTCGTGGTTAGGAGAGATCTGATGCGCTAATGTATAGACATCTGCCTCAGCGTGTTTTGTGTTAAGTGCAATACGACGCCGCTTGGATAAGTTGGTGCGACGCAGTTTTGAGTGTAGCGCTAGTGTGAGGGATCTGTTAGCGTGGGATGAGATCTGTTGTAGAGGCAGCGATTAACGTTTAACGCTTGCCTTCAGATGTCTCCGCTACGTCGCCGTTTTGGGGTTAGCGCGCAAGTGTTTGGATATGCTCTCAAGTAAGTTAAGGCTTAGACATGATGGAGCACTCAGGAAACAGCACGGGTATTGTGAGACCTGAAAATTTAATAAAGATTAATTGTTGGATTAATCGAATTTTAAGAATTCTGGTGGTTCAGATTAAAATTTGAAGGTTTGGTTTGCATTTTCGGATCAGATTTCACATTTAGAGCAATTCTGGAAATTTTCGTATTTTTCGAGTTTTGAGGAGAAATCTGTTTTGTGGTGAGATCTGTTCAGATTTCTCGAGGAATCTGTTCTCGCTGGTGCCTTGTTATTTGGCAGCGTGTTTTGTAGCGTAGGATCTGGTACGCCGTCGTTTCGTGAAGTCTGAATTTCTCGTGGTTAGGAGAGATCTGATGCGCTAATGTATAGACATCTGCCTCAACGTGTTTTGTGTTAAGTGCAATACGACGCCGCTTGGATAAGTTGGTGCGATGCAGTTTTGAGTGTAGCGCTAGTGTGAGGGATCTGTTAGCGTGGGATGAGATCTGTTTTAGAGGCAGCGATTAACGTTTAACGCTTGCCTTCAGATGTCTCCGCTACGTCGCCGTTTTGGGGGGGCGGAAGTGTCTAGCGCAGCGTGTGATCGCTGATTGTGCGAAGCAGTGATTAGTGCTTGGTATTCAGATTCCTCCAGCGATTAGTGTTAGCATCCAGACTTCTCTTGCGAGTGTTGTGCGACGTCGTTTAGGGTTGAGCGTTGTTAGCTCCTACGTTTAGTTGCTTGTGGAAGCTGTTTCTGTCGGCGGGTATTTTTATCAGATTTCTCGCGTGTATATATAGAGAAGGCTTGGTCTTCATTTTACTTAAACAGATTCCATACTTAGCGTTTTAATTCTCCGGACTTTCATCCTTCGCTTCGAACCCTAGATCACTGTTCACCGTGATTTTATCCGGTGATTCCCGTCGATTCCGGCCACCATTTTGCACGTTTGAGGTAGCGTTGGACTCCTCTCGTGAAGCTCTTTCATCCTATACCATTCTTGGAGGTTGTAGTTGGCTAGAGCGAGATCGCGAAGTTGCTGTCTTTCGGCCGTGTGTTCGCTATTCAGGTAGCCTCTTGAATTAGCGTTAAGATCTTAGCCTTAGCCTTTATTTAAGCTCTTGTTAAGTTGTATTGGTAGGATTGATCGCTGGTTTTAGTGTATAGCTCCCAGCCGTGAGCTTCTGTAAATTGCCGTGAGTTCTGCGTAGCATTCCTGAATGGTTCGTGCGTGTAGTTTAGCAGGTTTCAGGACTCAGATCTCTCAGGCTTTATTTGTGGTAATCGTTGCACAGAAATTGGAAGGTACGGATTTGGAGCTTGTAAATCAGCGTGTTTCTGGCTTGAGTAAATTGTAGTTGCTGGTTTTGTGAGATGGCCGTGTATGCTCGCTGTTGTGGTTGCTGTTTTGCATATGATTTATGCTAGCTGTTTAGCTGTTGCACTCACACATTATTATCTCATTTCAGCTATTTCAGCCCTTGTTTCGTTGTCGTTGTTGCTATGTTTTCTTATCAGGATGCGAGGGCGAGCGGTGATCCGCACTCTCCTCTCCCTGCTGGGATCTGTTAGTCCCTATGCGCCGAGTGGCTAACTACCACAGTTCATAGGTTGGGCAACGACAGGTTGAGTTGTTGATGCATCTGGTGAGGGTGGGCGAGTAGGGGTGAGTGGGTAGCGCCCACATGTCCTACACTCACCGTGGCCACATATCTTTTGCAGATTCCGTTGAGCTGTGCTTGAGTTCTTTGGATCCCTTCCTTGGTTGTAGCCTTCGGCTGTTGTCCCTGGTCTCATGCATAGCATCTGTATTTTATTCTCACTGTTTACTGCTGTTTTATAGTTGCTCTCCGTACTGAGGTTTGACCCCATGTCCCTCTGGGACTTGGTTTGTTTTCCTTGCCTGTTGTGTTTTATAGGTTATTCAGCTGGTCGTGGAGCTAACCCAGCTGGAGGTGCCCCAGGAGGTGGTTAGCGTATACCAGTAATATAGCATATATTTATGTATCAGTACAGTTAGCCAGGGGATGCCCTGTGCTTTTGTTGTACCTTGTGGTATTCAGTTGTGGTTGTTACCAGGTACTTGTTACATGTTTATGTTGTACTGTTTGTCATGAGCTTGTAGCCTTTGTTGGTTTTGTGTAACTGGGATTATATTTTGAGTATCGTACTATTTTAAATTATATCGTTTTAAATCGTCAGGCCAAAAGCAAAAATTTTACCCGCTTTTTAGTAGCTTCCGCTTGTGTTTGCATGGTTTATCTCGGTTGTGAGCACGAGGCCTGACATTTTTGGCATCAGAACTTAAGCTGGGATAAGCTCGATTTCTTTGATCACACTTGAGTCTAGGTACAGTGTCGTGTGTTGTATGTGCTTGACTATGTGATTTATGTGCTGTATACTGTTGTAATATCTATGCTGTACTTGTTCTGTGTTGCCTTATCCTGTTGAGTGTATTCGTAGATGCCTCCTAGACGTCGTGGTAGAGGTAGGGGCAGTTTGAGGAATCAGCAGGACAGATGAGGATCAGTGTAGTATTCCTCGTCGTGGTCGTGGTAGACGTGTAGAAGAGGAGGAAGTTGATGACTTTCCTGCTCGTGTGGAGATCATGGAGATTATTATGGCTAGGTTCCAAAGGATGAATCCCCAAGTCTTTAATGGTGATGAGTCTAGCCAGGACGCGGATTCGTGGCTTCATCACATCATCGGTTTGTTCGACCGGGTTCAGTATGATGATGATCTCAGGCTGAGTATGGCGATGTTTCAGCTTAGGAAATGCACGGAGCGCTGGTGGCGAGGCGCTTCGAGTACTTTGGTGGAGACCGGTGTTGGGATCACTTGGGATAGCTTCTGTGCTGCCTTTAGGCAGGAGTATGTCCCTGAGTCGTACGTGAACGCCCGTGAGCGGGAGTTCGATCATTTGGAGCAGGGTTCCATGTCTGTGAGGGAGTATGCACGGTTGTTTTCTTCTCTGTTGGCGTATGTCCCACATGTTGCTGGCCGGGAGAGGGCCAAGAGTACTAGATTTCTGGAGGGTTTGAACCAGGAGCTGTATCAGATGGTGCTGACCAGCAAACCCAAGAGCTATGCTGAAGCAGTTGATAATGCCATTGATATCGAGGAAGGGTTGAGTAGTCGTCGAGCTCGTAGGCCGCAGGTGGCGCAGGGTGGTCGTCCCGCTAGTCAGGGAGCGCAGTCTTCTCAGGCTTCGCAGTCAGCCCATTAGCCCTAGTAGCAGCAGCAGCAGGTGGCACAACAGTCTGGCCGTCAGAGGTTCCGACCCCGCGGCCATCAGTTCAAGAGAAGTCTGGTTCTGGTTCGTCTGGTTCAGGTAGCTCGAGTAGCAGTGGTTCTCAGGCCGAGTTCTATGGTTACTGTGGTGGCAAGCATCCATCGACTCAGTGCGTTGGTGTTCAGGGCTCTTGCAATATCTGCGGTCAGTATGGGCATTTCGCTAGAGTATGTCCGTCAACTGGATCGCAACAGGCCGCAGCCCCGCCTCAGGGTCGAGGAGGATAGTCTAGGGGTTCCCCTCAGTTTCAGCAGCCCCGGATTGGTGATACTCAGTTCAGGCCGTTCCAGCAGCCTGGTCCGTCGCGATTCGGATAGTCGTCTCAGCCGTTCTTCTCTGGACCTCAGCATGCTCAGGCGAACGTCATTACTAGGGAGCAGGCGGAGGAGACACCGAGCAGGGTGATTGCAGGTACCTGTTCTGTCTTTGACTTTTCTGCACGAGTGTTGTTTGACACCAGCACATCGCATTCTTTCATCTCTGATTCATTTGTTATCGAGAATGGTCTGCATACCATTTCTTTGCGCGATGCTGTTTCTGTTTCTACCCCTGGCGGTGTGAGCCTGTTCTCCCAGGAGGTTTTGTTAGATGGTGTTTTGCGATTTGGTGAGCATGTGTTGGTAGCGAATCTGATTCGTCTAATGTTGTGGGATTTCGATTGCATCGTGGGAATGGACGTGTTGTCCAACTATAGGGCCTCCGTGGATTGCTTCCACGGGATCGTGCGTTTTAGGCCTCTGTCTGGCGAGAAGTGGGACTTCTACGGCCAGGATTCCCTATCGAAGATTCTGTTAGTCTCAGCGATGGAGATGTTCAGCTTGTTGTCCTTAGGAAATGCTGGTTTCATGATCTACGCGTTGGACGCATCTTCTTCTTCTCGTGCGCAACTCAGTGACGTTCCCGTGGTGCGTCATTTTCCCGATGTGTTTCTGGAGGAGATTCCCGGTTTTCCTCCGAAGAGGGAGATTGATTTCAGCATTGAGCTGGTGCCTGGCACAGCTCCGATTTCTCGTGCTCCATATCGTTTGGCGCCTGCAGAGTTGAGAGAGCTCAAGGTGCAGTTGGACGATTTGCTGGAGAAAGGTTTTATTAGACCTAGCATGTCGCCGTGGGGAGCGCCCATTTTGTTTGTGAAGAAGAAGGATGGCTCAATGCTGATGTGCATTGATTTCCGCCAGTTGAACAAAGCGACTGTTATGAATAAGTACCCGTTGCCGAGGATCGACGACTTGTTTGACCAGTTGCAAGGGTCTGCTGTATACTCAAAGATCGATCTACGTTCAGGGCACCATCAGCTGAGGGTAAGAGATCAAGATGTCGCAAAGACTGCTTTTCGTACTAGGTACGGGCATTTTGAGTTTCTGGTTATGCCGTTTGGGCTGACCAATGCACCTGCAGTCTTCATGGATTTGATGAACCGAGTCTTCCAAGAGTTTATTGATCAGTTCGTGATCGTGTTCATTGACGACATCTTGGTATATTTGAAGACTCCCTTGGAGCACAAGGAGCACTTGAGAATTGTCCTTCAGACGTTGAGAGACCAGCAGCTGTACGCTAAATTCTCCAAGTGCGAGTTTTGGCTGGATCGTGTCGTATTATTTTGGTCATGTAATTTCAACCGAGGGGATTTCTATGGATCCCAGTAAGGTTGATGCTGTTCTGAACTGGGAGAGTCCCAGGAATGTATCCGAGATTCACAGTTTCTTGGGTCTGGCTGGCTATTACCGTCCCTTTATTGAAGGATTTTCTAGCATAGCAAAGCCGATGACTCAGCTAACTCAGAAGGACAAGCGGTTTGTGTGGACTGAGCAATGCGAGAATGTTTTTCAATTGCTCAAGGAAAAGTTGACTACTGCGCCTGTGTTGGCTCTGTCGTCTGGATCAGGTGGTTACGTCGTTTTGTGATGCTTCGCTCAATGGACTAGGCTGTGTGTTGATGCAGAATGGTCGAGTCATTGCGTATGCCTCGCGGCAGTTGAAACCGCATGAGACTCTTTATCCAGTTCATGATTTGGAGCTAGCAGCGGTGGTCTTTGTGTTGAAAATCTGGCGTCACTATCTGTATGGCGAGCAATTTGTGGTGTACTCGGACCACAAGAGTTTGCAATATCTGTTTTCGCAGCCTGACTTGAATATGAGACAGCGTAGGTGGATGGAGCTGCTGAAGGATTTTGATTGTGAGATCAGCGTAGGTGGATGGAACTGCTGAAGGATTTTTATTGTGAGATCAAGTACCAGCCTGGGAAAGCGAACGTAGTTGCTGATGCTTTGAGCAGGAAGACTCCGGAAAAAATGCTTGCGTCGCTGTATATTTCTAAGGATTGTGAGCATCTTAGCACTACTGGATGGAGGTTTTACCCAGCTGAGGACTATGTGGTGGTTTCTTCTTTTCAAGTTGATCCACAGATTATTTCGAGCATTAGAGCAGCTCAGAGGACTGATCCTTCCATCCACGAGTTGAAGTTGAAGGTCAGGGCTGGAGAACTTGAGGATTACTCTGTTGCGTCCGATGGTTGCTTGAGGTTTCGTGGCAGACTGGTTGTGCTTAACCTCATCGATTTGAAGGAGGAGATCCTTCGGGAAGTGCACTGCAGTAGACACAGTGTTCATCCTGGTGCACGGAAGATGTACCATGCGTTGAAGCCGCACTTCTGGTTGGCTGGTTTGAAGAGCGATGTTGCTGGATTTGTTGCTCGTTGTTTGAACTTTCAGATGGTAAAAGGATGAAAGGATGAGACCCGGTGGTCTGTTGCAGAGTTTGGAAGTGTCCCAATGGAATTGGGAGCACATAGCTATGGATTTCGTGACGCATATGCCTCGTACCAACAGAGGATGCGATGCTATTTGGGTGGTTATCGACCGATTGTCGAAGTCTGCACATTTTATTCCCTATGGAATGACGTTCTCGTTGAATAAAATGGCGAAACTGTACGTGGATTTTGTGGTTAGATTTCACGGTGTGTCTGTTTCGATCGTCTCAGACCGAGATCCAAGGTTTACTTCCAGGTTTTGGAAGAGTTTGCAAGCAGCTTTGGGTACCAGATTGGCTATGAGAACAGCATATCATCCCCAAACAGATGGCCAATCTGAGAGAACTATCCAGACGTTGGAGGATATGTTACGAGCTGTCGTAATGGATTTTGGAGGTAGCTGGCAAGACGCGTTGTCTTTGGTTGAATTTTCTTACAATAACACCTATCAAGTGACGATTGGTATGGCGCCGTTTGAGACTTGTATGGCAGAAAGTGCAGATCGCCGGTATGTTGGGAAGAAGTGGGGGAGATTCACTAGCGGATGAAAGCTGCCCAGGATCGCCAAGCCAGTTATGCAAATAAGAGGTGTCGACCTCTAGAGTTTTAGGTTGGTGACCAGGTATTCCTTAAATTTTCTCCGTTTCACAGTGTTATGCGCTTTGGACACAAGGGAAAGTTAGCCCCTCATTACTTCGGACCGTATAAAATTGTTGAGAGGATTGGGCTGTTGTTGCCTCCGGAATTATCTTCTCTACATGATGTATTTCATGTTTCCATGTTGAGGAAGTACGAGCCAGATCCGTCTCATGTACTGAGAACTGACGAGGTTGAGCTAGATCAGACATTGAGCTATCTGGAATATCCCTTGCAGATCCTTGATGAAAAAAGAGAAACAATTGAGGAATAAAATAATTCTGTTGGTGATGGTGCAATGGAGCAAACATGGCAGGGAAGAAGCTACTTGGGAGCTAGAAGAGAAGATGCAGCGTGAATGGTCGCATCTGTTTGAGTGAACGTTGTAGTAGATTCCAGTAGCTGTTAGTTTTTGGTTGTATTTTTCCCTAATTGTTGTTAATTGTTTGCTCAGTTATCTTGAACTCTTGGCATGTGTTAGGCGAATTTCTGTTTTGATAGCCTGTTGTTGAGTTGTATTCTCAGAATTGTTGTTTGATTTCGAGGACGAAATCCTTTTTAGTGGGGGAGAAATGTGAGACCTGAAAATTTAATAAAGATTAATTGTTGGATTAATCGAATTTTAAGAATTCTTGTGGTTCAGATTTCAATTTGAAGGTTTGGTTTGCATTTTCGGATCAGATTTCACATTTAGAGCAATTCTGGAAATTTTCGTATTTTTTGAGTTTGAGGAGAAATCTGTTTTGTGGTGAGATCTGTTCAGATTTCTCGAGGAATCTGTTCTCGCTGGTGCCTTGTTATTTCGCAGCGTGTTTTGTAGGATCTAGTACACCGTCGTTTCATGAAGTCTGAGTGTCTCGTGGTTAGGAGAGATCAGATGCGCTAATGTATAGACATCTGCCTCAACGTGTTTTGTGTTAAGTGCAATACGACGCCGCTTGGATAAGTTGGTGCGATGCAGTTTTGAGTGTAGCGCTAGTGTGAGGGATCTGTTAGCGTGGGATGAGATCTGTTTTAGAGGCAGCGATTAACGTTTAACGCTTGCCTTCAGATGTCTCCGCTACGTCGCCGTTTTGGGGTTAGCGCGCAAGTGTAGCGCAGCAAGTGATCGCTGATTGTGCGAAGCAGCGATTAGTGCTTGGTATTCAGATTCCTCCAGCGATTAGTGTTAGCGTCCAGACTTCTCCTGCGAGTGTTGTGCGACGTCGTTTAGGGTTGAGCGTTGTTAGCTCCTACGTTTAGTTGCTTGTGGAAGCTGTTTCTGTCGGTGGGTATTTTTATCAGATTTCTCGCGTGTATATATAGAGAAGGCTTGGTCTTCATTTTACTTAAACAGATTCCATACTTAGCGTTTTAATTCTCCCGACTTTCATCCTTCGCTTCGAACCCTAGATCACTGTTCACCGTGATTTTATCCGGTGGTTCCCGTCGATTCTTGCCACCATTTTGCACGTTTGAGGTAGCGTTGGACTCCTCTCGTGAAGGTCTTTCATCCTATACCATTCTTGGAGGCTGTAGTTGGCTAGAGCGAGATCGCGAAGTTGCTGTCTTTCGGCCGTGTGTTCGCTATTCAGGTAGCCTCTTGAATTAGCGTTAAGATCTTAGCCTTAGCCTTTATTTAAGCTCTTGTTAAGTTGTATTGGTAGGATTGATCGCTGGTTTTAGTGTATAGCTCCCAGCCGTGAGCTTCTGTAAATTGTCGTGAGTTCTGCGTAGCATTCCTGAATGGTTCTTGCGTGTAGTTTAGCAGGTTTCAGGACTCAGATCTCTCAGGCTTTATTTGTGGTAATCGTTGCACAGAAATTGGAAGGTACGGATTTGGAGCTTGTAAATCAGCGTGTTTCTTGCTTGAGTAAATTGTAGTTGCTGGTTTTGTGAGATGGCCGTGTATGCTCGCTGTTGTGGTAGCTGTTTTGCAAATGATTTATGCTAGCTGTTTAGCTGTTGCATACACGCATTATTATCTCATTTCAGCTGTTGCAGCCCTTGTTTCGTTGTCGTTGTTGCTCTGTTTTCTTATCAGGATGCGAGGGTGAGCGGTGATTCCGCACTCTCATCTCCCTGCTGGGATCTGTTAGTCCATATGCGCCGAGTGGCTAACTACCACAGTTCATAGGTTGGGCAACGGCAGGTTGAGTTGTTGATGCATCTGGTGAGGGTGGGCGAGTAGGGGTGAGTGGGTAGCGCCCACATGTCCTACACTCACCATGGCCACATATCTTTTGCAGATTCCGTTGAGCTGTGCTTGAGTTCTTTGGCTCCCTTCCTTGGTTGTAGCCTTCGGCTGTTGTCCCTGGTCTCATGCATAGCATCTGCATTTTATTCTCGCTGTTTACTGCTGTTTTATAGTTGATCTCCGTACTGGGGTTTGACCCCATGTCCCTCTGGGGCTTGGTTTGTTTTCCTTGCCTGTTTGTCCAGGTTATTCAGCTGGTCGTAGAGCTAACCCAGCTGGAGGTGCCCCAGGAGGTGGTTAGAGTATCCCAGTAGCATATAGCATATATTTATGTATCAGTACAGGGCCCTGTGCTTTTGTTGTACCTTGTGGTATTCAGTTGTGGTTGTTACCAGGTACTTGTTACATGTTTATGTTGTACTGTTTGTCGTGAGCTTGTAGCCTTTGTTGGTTTTGTGTAACTGGGATTATATTTTGAGTATCGTACTATTTAAATTATATCGTTTTAAATCGTCAGGCCAAAAACAAAAATTTTACCCGCTTTTTAGTAGCTTCCGCTTGTGTTTGCGTGGTTTATCTCGGTTGTGAGCACGAGGCCTGACAAGTATCCTTGGTTTGGGCATTCTATATCAAAATTCTTCTACCCACAAAATACCGCAACATGCCTCTCTGAACTTAAGCTCAACCAATGTCCTCTTGCTTAAAGCCTCAGACACTATGTCAATCTCAACCCACAACGAAATCTGTTCTTTAGCAGTGGCCATATCTTGAATGGGTTCATCGACCGAATCTTGGTCAGATGCACCTTAGTCCAAAACCTCATCCAGACATTGAATTTATCAGTCATTGCAGGATGAATTGAGATACTGTTCCATTACAAGGAGGAAGGTTTCTTGGATAGGACTAGGCTTGGAATTTTCTAAAATGTCTTTCCCCTTATCATTTGGATGTGTGCGGGGATGGTTGCGAGTGACCCAATTGATCTCCTTGATGATAATGCTTTTAGTATGAGGTGGGCTATTCTCTTTGACCGTGCTTGCTTAACTGGTGTAAACACTTTCTCCAAAGATTGGTTATCCTCTAGATTAGACAATTCTAAATCAAATGGCAACACACTAAGCTTTCTCTTATAAATAATTTTGCCACCCTTTCCAGTAGTCTTTTCCAATTCTCTACCAACAACCTACGGCTGCTCAGTGACCTCAAAACTATCTCGTAAGTGCACTGCTTCCAGCTGTTTATTCTTATTCTCAATATCTTCTTCTGCGTTCCTCTTCCTCCTCCTTCTCTTCTTCTCCTTCTCCTGCGCTCCTCTTCCGCCTCAAATCCTTTTCTACTTCTCCTTATGTGCTCATCTTCCTCCTCATCTTCTTTTATTCTTCTTCTTTTGCGCTCTTCTTCCTTCGTGCAGCCTTCTTTTCCTTATTCTCATTCACCTTCATCTATTCAATAGCCTTCATATTTTCCTTGGCTACCAGCTTTTCTTCCTCCACAATGAATTTCTTCACCTCTAAGAAGTAAGAAACTGTAGTCGGGTTCCTAGCCTTTTTCACGTGGACTGATTTTATGTTTAACCCCATCAGAGGATGGAGGGTCATCGACTTCGCAAGATTGACTCCAGAAAACTACTTCAAAAGTCTGCTCAGCTGGACAACATATCCATGAGATTGCTTGGTGGGGTGGCCACCATGGCAATAAAAATGCCAAACATTACACTGGCCCAATCAATCTTCACGTTAATGCTGATAGCTACCATCATCTCAAATCTCTCCGAGGTTACAGTATCAAACAACCTACCATGGTTCTGAGCGACTTGGCTAAAATATCGTTCAGATGGTGATACTCCACCTTCATCTTCTCAACATACTCAGTGGATAGGGCGTCGAAGTTCGTACCTCTCTCAGAAGGCAACATAAACTTCTCTGCAAACATCTACTGAGTGAGAGTGACTCTATCCACTCACGCTACTGACCACCGCTCAATCTACCGCAGATGCTCCAACAAAGAATTGAGAGAGGTCCTTCTCGTAGATTGAACCAAAAATCCCTAGGAATCTCTAATTCTATATGACGCAAAGTGTTTTGAATTTTGTCACCAGAACATCGTCAGCAAGAGAAAGCATAGAATCAAAGTTGATTTGCAGGGCGTTGCCTCAGAAAGATGTCATAGCACACATCTGATTCGAAAATTACAACAAAGAGACTATTTTTGAAGAGAAAATGCGTAGAGAATGCTAAAAAATGTACAATAATGCGTGGGAACCAAAAAAATTACACAAGTATGATATATAAATGGTAGAGTATAACATCCTCAACAATACACGAGTCAAGGGAGATTTGGGTGTAAGGGAGTGAAATCTGTTCTAATTCGAAGGAAGGGAGCGACGATTTCTGACGAAATTAACCCTGAGAAACACATTATACGCGACCCACATTATACGCGACTCAGTGTACTCGCGACCCGCGACCCGGTTCTTTTTCGCGACCCAATTGATGTTGTATACGCGACCTAATTCTTTATCGCGGCCCAATTGGTGCTGTATACGCGACCCAATTCTTTATCGCGACCCAATTCATACTCGAGACCCAATTTGGTTCAAACACGCGACCCATATACACGACCCAATTGTTTTGATCTAAGTACGCGATCCAACTACGCGACCTAATAGTATTTGTTTAATAATTTCACGACCCATCCAGTGCAATTTCACGACCCACCGAGTGCAAGTTCATGGCCCAATTGGTTTATATATTTTATATATTAGTTATATTAAATGTTCAATATGTACAGTTGGTGTAGTGGTATGAGAGCTCTTTCTCAATCCCTGTATCAGTGTTCGAGTCCAGACTAACTCAAATCATCTGTTCTATACTTTTCAAATATCAAACATGTAAAGACTAAAGTACCCTTAAAATCAATCCCTTTGACCAAAATAAAAAAGTCAACTCCATTCCTTTTAAATAACATAAGAATGAGTCACATTTTTTAAATGACCCCACGAGTCAAGCAGTAATTAAAGACGTCTGAAATTCAAATTTATAACATACGTATTTTGAAAACATTCAGAGTGACATCCGGAGATTAAAAATTGCAACAATTTAATTTTTAATGTATTAGAAGAGACATAAGCTATTCAAAAGATGAGATCGTAATGTATATGGGTCGGAACTGATCCAGATTAGCACTGACTCATTTAGTTGACAAAAATATCTTATCAGTTTGAACTAATGTTCCCCATGAATTAAGGCATACGTAAACTAATACATATCAAGCAGAACAAGAATGTTTCTAAACTAAATAAGCTTAGTGTCCGGAAAAGGCTTGTGAAAATATCAACAAATTGCTGATGTGTTGATACATGCTCCAGCCAGATGTCCTTTTTCAATACATCGTCTTTTATAAAGTGATGTCTTATATGTTTGGTCCTCGAATATAGTAAAGGGTTCTAATTGATAGCGATTTGCACTTGTATTTTCACAGAAAATAGGAGTTTCAGCTACATTGACTCCATAATCCCTCAGCTGTTGCTGAATACATAGCAATTGAGCACACCATCTTCCAACTGCTACATACTCTACCTAACACCCTCAACAATACACGTGTGAAGCTGTAATTAAAGACGTCTGAAATTCCAATTTATAACCATAGTATTTTGAAAACATTCAGAGTGACATCCGGAGATTAAAATTGCAACAATTTAATTTTTAATGTATTTGAAGAGACATAAGCTATTCAAAAGATAAAGTCGTAATATATATGGGTCGGAACTGATCCAGATGCCGACCGATCCAGATTAGCACGGACTCATTTAGCCGACAAAAATATCTTTATCGGTTTGAACTAATGTTCCCCATGAATTACGGCATACGTAAACTAATACAAATCAAGCAGAACAAGAATATTTCTAAAATAAATAAACTTAGTGTCCGGGAGAGGCTTATGAAAATACCAACAACTTGATGATGTGTTGACACATGCTCCAGCCAGATGTCCTTTTTCAATACATCGTCGTTTATAAAGTGATGCCTTATATCAATATGTTTGGTCCTCGAATATAGTAAAGGGTTCTAATTGATAGCGATTTGCACTTGTATTGTCACAGAAAATAGGAGTTGCAGCTACATTGACTCCATAATCCCTCAACTGTTGCTGAATACATAGCAATTGAGCATGTTAGGATAAAATTTATTAGTTTTGGTGATAACAAAATAAGACTAGTTGCTACTAGAAAATCAGCCGGTGAATTTCACAGGAGAACATTTTTAGTCGACGGGTTGATTTTCAGCAGTTGGTCTATTCGGAGAAATTCAACAGATGGAAGAATTCAGCAGATCAGTCGTTGGTTTGTTTTCAGCAGTTGGACTTCTCAGAGGTAACCAGCAGGTAGATTCTTCCAGGGCATATCAGCAGACAGTTGCTTTAGTTGCAGGCGCAAGCATTTGAGAGTTAGTGTGTTTTGTTAAGGATTGCAAAACGACAGCGTTTGGATTAGTCTAAACGACAGCGTTCAAATAAGTTGAAAAGACAGCGTATTGGACTAGCGCTAAAATTCAGTCGTTGGAGTTTGCGTTGTTATTCCAGCATGTGCATTCCTTAAAGGAAAATCAGCAGACAGTTGTTTTTCAGCAGATGGCTACAGTATTCTTTTGATCCAGTCGCTGCTTCTCTTAATTGTTGTAACCAGCAGTAAGGGAGACACTTATAGTGATCAGCTGGTGCATACCTTTTGGACATTGAAGCCATCAGCCGTTGCATATCCTTCAGAGGTACAA